>CM070839.1:18136919-18444419 GCA_036326025.1 Chrosomus eos | reverse complement strand
CTGTATGGTATCTTATTCAATGTGCATAAACAGCCGATTTTACTCAAATGGTTTACAGAAACCAGTTACATAGATTATTTGAGCAAAAATAGAGTAAAAATAACAATATTGTTAAATTGAAACTTAATACACATTTTCTATTTGTATATATATTTTAAAATGTTAATTTATTCCTGTGATGGTAAAGCTGAATTTTCAGCATCATTGCTCCAGTCTTAAGTGTCACATGATCCTTCAGAAATCATTTTAATATGCAGATTTAGGGCTGAAGAATAATTTCTCGGTATTATGTTGAAAATGTTGGGATCCTTCTGCAGTCTGTACAGAGACACAAGCAAGCTGATTAAACTGGACACATTAAATATAGCATTCTTTCACTCTTCCATTTGCCCTGTTGTCAACACTATGTCAGAAACTGAACGAACATCTGTATACTTACTGTACACAGTTTAGACATTGTCAGTGATTATAATGGCTTCTATTAGCTTTTGACGTGATGCGACTCTCACATCCAGTGTAGGCAAAAGTCAGTTTAAGCGACTGAATGCCAGTGGGCGGGGCCTATGTTGTGATGATGTATAACTATTTATTTGTCGATGTCTTGCTCTAGAGGCAGTCACATGCAAGTGTATTTGCATGTCATGTTTTAAGCTATGACACTTGCACAATGTTTTAATGGAACAAAGACCTCTTACATGCCAAAAATTTGATTTCTCATGTCATGACCCTTTTAAGGATTCTTTGATGAATAGAAAGTTCAAAAGAAGAGCATTTATTTGATAAATGTATTTTTATCTATGTTATGTGTCCTTTCAGAGTAAATGTATTAATGAAAAAAAGAAAAAAATTACTGAGTGAAATTTTTTGAACGGTAGTTTAGTATATTTATACGTGTATGTAGAGACGACTATAAGTAAAGGTTTAAACGCTAAATGCTGTGAAAAGGACTATACCATGTTAAAGGGGTCATGAATTGCAAAATCAAATTTTCTTTGAGATTTTGACATAGGATATAAGAGGTCATCTTACTATAAGAATATCCTATACGTTTCAGAACTTAAAAATTCCTTGTTAGTCCAAAATCAGCCTTTATTGTTGCCAACGCCTCATTGTGGAATGTGCTTGTCTGTCATCTAGATAGGTGAAAGACTGTGATGTCAATTTTAATTTCATTGTGACTTTAAACGATGCCTTAAATGGAGTACTTAACATTCTTTTTTTACTACATTAAAGCAGACATATCAGGAAATTACATTTCAGGCGTACCTGATATGTTGCCACTAGCTTCTTCTACATATAGGGAAAGCTGGTATTATTACTGCTCATGGAACCATTTGAACCGCATAAGAAACTAGTTTGAAAACAGTCATTATTTTTCACTTGGTTTGCAGAAATCACACATTTGACCAATAAAAAGCTAATTTATATTGTCCTACATCGGACGATTCCACCAAGTAAGCCATATAAGAAAAGCAAGACAAGCAGTCATCTAATCACAATTTTACAGTGTACACCAGTAGCTGATAAGCTCAACAAATTTACTTTAATAAGCAAATTAATATCACCCCATGTCCTTGCCAGATTCTCAATCCACCCTGATGTTCTCTTACGAGAGTATCTCTCGTACTGCGTAATATCTTACGCTATGGGGAAAACTCTTTTCCTCGAGATATTGAAGCCAAAAAATTATCCTTAATTTTAAACATGCAAAACGCTTTGCAGCAGCAAGCAGACAAGGGCGAGACGGCTCGCGCGCCCATTGGCTGCCCTGCTGGAAAAGCTGCAGCCTATCGAGGTAAGGCACTGCGTGACGTAATGACGAATGGGAACGCTTCGCGCCCATTTCGTCATGTCCCGCCAGAAGAGGCGTGGTCTCGCCCTATAAATACCCCCTCGATAGCTGAATTTCCTCTGATTTTTCTACTCTTCACGCGAAGCTCACGCATCGCTGGATCCAGAGTGAGAAGCCGCGCCGTTGACCTGTAGCCTTATCAGCGGGACGTGCCATTCTGAAGTCGCTGGCCCAGCCGCCTTCAACCGCCGTACCTGCTGCGCTTTCCGGCGTACTATATCCTTTTACTCTGCTAAGTGTGTGTGTTTGCTTACGTGACGCAACACCTATTCTCTGTTCTAAAAGAGCTGCGTCTTTTTAAAGATGCCTTTCTGTGGCTCGTGCCGCTCCCAACTCAGTGATGAGGACCGTCACGTCATCTGTGTGTCCTGCCTGGGTCACGAGCACGCGGCTATCGCGCTCGCGGATGGTGGATGCCCGCACTGCGAACTTCTGCCCATGGTGACTCTGAGGACTCGCCTGGCGTCGTTCTCTGAGCCCGCGTCTCAGCCTTCTCTGCCGCGCCGCAAGAAGCGTCGCGCCCAGCGCGCTCCCGAGCCTTCTCCAGCCCGCCAAAGCTCGCCGGTTCGCCCGCCTGCTTCGCCGGCTTCACTTGAGTCGCTCCCGGACGGACAGCGCCCGCCGTCTGCCGTCGCTTCCGCTCCCGAGTTGGACGAACCCGCTGAGGTATGCTCTCTTGTGGCTTCTGATAGCGAGGATTGGGCGAGCTCTGTGGACCTCCCCCCCGCTGACATATCTAGCCAACCCTCTGGAAAGAGACCCGGCATTGAGGCTGAGCTGATGCGTCTGCTCACCCAGGCCGTGGAGTGCATCGGCCTCGAGTGGGAGGCGCCTGCTTTGCCGCCGCGCAACAGACTCGACGGGCGCTTTCTCAAGAAGGACGAAGCCCCGTCTAGGTCTAGGGCCGCCCCCTTCCTCCCTGAGCTCCACGACGAAGTCGCTAAGTCATGGACTGCCCCTTTCTCCGCCAGGATGCGCACTTCCACCTCTGCGGCTTTTTCCTCTGTCGTCGGCGCGGGAGATAAGGGATATCTCTCCATTCCTCCTGTGGAGGCGGCGGTCGCGTCGCATCTCTGCCCGCCCTCTGCGGGACGGCGCGTGCAGACGACGCTTCCCTCTAAAGCCTGCCGGGTGACGTCATCGCTGCACGGGCGTGCTTACACAGCCGCTGGACAGGCGGTCTCAGCGCTGCATACTATGGCGATCTTGCAGATCTACCAGGCCGACCTTCTCCTTAAATTGGACGAGGAAGGGCCGGGCGCTGTCAGTGTGGCGGATTTACGAGGCGCTACGGACCTGGCTCTTCGCGCCGCTAAAGCCGCTGCTCAGGCCATGGGGCGGAATATGGCCTCTCTCGCCGTTGCTGAGAGACATCTGTGGTTGACGCTGTCTGAGATGACGGAAGCTGAGCGCTCTGTATTCCTCGACGCGCCCATTTCCCCTGCGGGCCTCTTCGGATCTGCCGTCAAAGATTTCGCGGACAGATACTCTGAGGTGCAGAAGACTTCGCAGGCCATGAAGCACTTCCTTCCGAAGCGCTCGAGCTCCGCTGCAGGTCGCTCTAAGCAGCCGTCTGCCCGCAGCTCGCAGCCTCGGCCGGCATCGCCCATAGCCGCCGCTTCACAGCGCCGCCAGTCCCGGGATCAGAGACCGCGCTCTCGCTCTGCTGGACGCCGCCCCGCTCAGCGCGGGCCCCGGCCTAAGATTGAGCTCAAGCCCGAGGCCTCGAAGCTTTCCTAGCCACTCTAGGGAAGCGACGGTGTTCGGATCCCGCTGCGGCCGGTTCCCCACCGAAACGATTCGCTCGTTCAGTTCCTTGCGATGTGACTGTGCCAGTGTATTTAGCAGTGAAGCAGCCGGTGTCTCAGCCCGCTTGCCTGCACACAAAAGCCGTTTTTATGGCTACCCAGATAAATCCAATAAAGAGTGTATTTTCTGGTATACCGGCCACGGCCGATGGTGTTATGAGTGTTGTAAGAATGCCCACGCCCCAGTGCCCATTCCCACACCCAGACACAGCCCGCCACGGTGCGAGGCTAGCACACATAAATCTGACTCAGGTCGATTGTGCACACAATGTAGTCAAAGCGCCCATACAATGCCCGCTCACGCTACATGCCGCGTGTCCCTTGGTTTCTGTAAAAACGAAACCAATACACGTTCTATCGGCTCCGACCGAAAGCGTGTACAATGCAGTAGATGTGCCCGTAAGTTTGCGCCCACATCCCCCCGCAAGCACGCCGAATCCCACGGGATTCGCCCCGCTCACTCTCGCTGTGCGTCCCGCCATAGAGAATTTGAGCGCGGCCAGGCTGCCCGCTGTGTTCAGCGCGCCCCCCGCCTCGAACGCCGTGAACACGGCGTTGTGTTCCCAGGGTACCGGGGCTCTCGAGCCGTTGCCTCGTCACGGCCAGAGCCCGGTCTGCATTCTACCTCTAGCTATTCACGCAGAAGCGTGGTCAAAGCTACCCGGGGTATCAGACTGGGTGCTGAACACTATAAAAAGAGGCTACTCGCTACAATTCGCACGACGTCCCCGCCGTTATACGGCGCGCGTCGAGACTACGGTGAGAAGCGATGTATCTCATCTACTTCGAGCCGAGATAGCGAAACTGCTGAGCAAGGGGGCCATAGAGCCCCTTTCTCAGGATCAGAGCGAAGGGGGCTTATACAGCAGATATTTTCTGGTACCGAAAAAAGATGGGGGCTTCAGGCCCATTCTAGATCTGAGACAGCTGAACAGAGCGCTTGTGAAACGCCAGTTCAGGATGCTTACGACCAGGGGAATCCTCGCGCAAGTGCGCCAAGGGGACTGGTTTATGTCAATAGATCTGAAAGACGCCTATTTCCAAATACAAATAGCGTCCCATCACAGGCGATTCTTGAGATTCGCGTTCGAGGGCCAGGCATATCAATACACGGTCCTGCCGTTCGGCCTGTCCTTGGCACCCGTACATTTACGAAGTGCATGGACGCGGCTCTCGCACCCCTGAGGCTTCAGGGCATGCGAGTTATGAACTACTTGGACGATTGGCTGATTCTAGCTCGATCTCGGTCAGAGCTCATAGAACACAGGGCCACACTGCTCGAGCACCTCGAGAAGCTGGGCCTGACAGTCAACTGGGAAAAGAGCTCGCTGTGTCCCAGCCAGAGGATTTCTTTCCTGGGAACAGTGTTAGACTCGCTGTCCATGACGGCACGCCTGTCACCAGAGCGCGTACTAAGTATTCAGCGCGTCGCGGAATCCTTCCGCCACGGCTCTATAGTCCCGCTCAGACAGTTTCAAAAAATGCTGGGCCTGATGGCCGCAGCATCCTCTGTACTCCAGCTGGGCCTGCTTCGCATGCGCCCACTGCAGAGGTGGCTGAAACCACGGGTCCCGCCCCGGGCTTGGACCACGGGCCGGTGTTGCCTCAGGGTCGACCGATGGTGTGTTTCGGCCCTGGAACCCTGGAAAGTAACCAGCTGGTATCAGACTGGTGTGAGTCTGGGGACCGCCTCAAGGGTGAAAGTGGTGTCTACGGACGCCTCCACCACGGGGTGGGGAGCGCTGCTCGAGGGCAGACCGCTGGCTGGCCTATGGTCAGAGCGGGAGAAGCTCCTTCACATAAACTGCTTGGAAATGATAGCAGTCAACAAAGCGCTACGGCGTTTCCGTCCCCTGATAAAGGGCCACCACGTCTTAGTCCGGTCAGACAACACGTCAGTGGTGGCGTACATAAATCGCCAGGGCGGCGTCGGGTCCACACGCCTTTGCAGGCTGGCGGAACCCCTCTTGGTCTGGGCCCAGCGCAACCTCCTTTCTCTGAAAGCGGCGCATGTGCCTGGGCACCTGAATACGGGTCCAGACAGGCTGTCCAGAGACAACGTCCCAACAGGAGAATGGTCGCTGCATCCGCAGACGGTCCAGCTGCTGTGGGAGACGTTTGGCAGAGCGCAGGTGGACCTGTTCGCGTCCCGCGAGAACGCTCACTGCCCAGTATTCTTCTCAAAAAGCAGGGACGCGCTGGCCCATACTTGGCCCAGCGGTCCCCTGTATGCTTTTCCCCCCGTCTCGCTCCTGCCTCAGGTGCTGGAGCGGATCAGGGAAAATGGATGCCCAGTGCTGCTCGTAGCTCCGCTCTGGACGAACCAGGTTTGGTTTCCGGTCCTGATGCGGCTGGCCAGCACTGCCCCGTGGCCTATACCATTGAGGAGAGATCTCCTCTCTCAGGCAGAGGGCTCGATTTGGCATCCTCGCCCGGATCTGTGGTCCCTGCACGCATGGGCCATCAACGGGTACCCGCTAGCCTCCCGGAAGGAGTGCTAAACACGATCGCGCAGGCTAGAGCTCCGTCTACCAGACGGCTCTATGCCTCGAAATGGTCGGTGTTCTCTACTTGGTGTCGAGCCCGTGGCCTTGCACCTGTGGACTGCGGAGTTAAGGAAGTGCTTGCCTTCCTTCAGGAGCTGATGGATAAGGGTAGGACCCCATCCACGCTCAAAGTTTATGTGGCGGCCATAGCAACGTTTGCTAAACCGGTGTCTGGCCAGTCACTAGGGAAAAACGACTTGGTCGTGCGTTTCCTACGAGGAGCCCGGAGGTTAAACCCTCCCCGGCCCCCTTCAGTCCCGGCTTGGGACCTTTCCACGGTCTTGGAGGCCATGAAAGGCGCCCCGTTTGAGCCGATCCAGCTGTCGGACATGAAGCACCTGTCCCTTAAGACGGTGTTTCTGTTGGCTCTCGCTTCAGTGAAGCGTGTAGGGGACTTGCAGGCGCTTTCTGTAAGCGCGTCATGTCTGGAGTTTGGGCCTAACGACTCAAAGGTCGTACTCAAACCGAGGCACGGCTACGTGCCGAAATCCCTCAATACACCGTTTAGGGCCCAGGTAATTTCCCTGTCTGCCCTTCCGGTTCTCGATGAGGAGAGGGACGCGAGTCTCCTTTGCCCTGTCAGGGCGTTAAGGGCTTATGTGTCCCGCTCGGCCGGTTTCAGACAGACCGAGCAGCTTTTCGTGTTGTTTGGCGGCCGTTCTAAGGGACTTGCCGCTTCAAAACAGAGCCTATCCAGATGGATAGTGGATGCCATAGCGCTGGCTTACACTTCCAAGGGCCTGCAGTGCCCATTGGGTGTCAAGGCGCACTCCACAAGAGGCGTGGCCTCGTCGTGGGCATGGTATAGCGGGGTCTCCCTGCAAGATATCTGTACGGCTGCGGGCTGGGCCTCGCCGTCTACATTTATCAAGTACTATAACCTGGAGGTGCCCGCCTTACAAGCTAAGCTTCTGGCGGTCTGAACTTCGGGCTTATTGGCCGCCATGCGGCTTATGTGTACCCCTACGGGTCTGTACCCCTATGGGACTTTTATGAGGGAGTGATGCTTCTAGCCTCTCCTCCTCTACTCTGTGTGAGTTGTGGTGATTGTGCACTAGATGCGCCCCGGCCTTGGCCCCGGGACTCTGGTGTCGGATCCCTGTCCGCACGGCGTGTTGCATGGTGTTCCCCATAGCGTAAGATATTACGCAGTACGAGAGATACTCTCGTAAGAGAACGTACTCGGTTACTAACGTAACCTCGGTTCTCTCTAGAGAGGGAACGAGTACTGCGTATCTTGCCGTGCTTGGAATACGCTCTGGTTCGCTTCGGCGTTGAAAAATCAGAGGAAATTCAGCTATCGAGGGGGTATTTATAGGGCGAGACCACGCCTCTTCTGGCGGGACATGACGAAATGGGCGCGAAGCGTTCCCATTCGTCATTACGTCACGCAGTGCCTTACCTCGATAGGCTGCAGCTTTTCCAGCAGGGCAGCCAATGGGCGCGCGAGCCGTCTCGCCCTTGTCTGCTTGCTGCTGCAAAGCGTTTTGCATGTTTAAAATTAAGGATAATTTTTGGCTTCAATATCTCGAGGAAAAGAGTTTTCCCCATAGCGTAAGATATTACGCAGTACTCGTTCCCTCTCTAGAGAGAACCGAGGTTACGTTAGTAACCGAGTACGTTTTTACGCCAATAAAGCAGCTGGTTCACACAACATCCATATCACAGACCCCAAGGGCTTTACTCCATTTAGTGATCATATTTGTACCATCTCATCCTGCAGTATATTACTGAGATGAACAGTGAATACACAGAACTAAGCTTCAAAGCACCAGTTTTTTTTCGCTGTCTCCCCTCCCCCATGCTAGTGCTTGTCTTGGCAGCCTCCGGGAGCTCGCAGCGGTAATACATCATCTATATTTTAAAGCTACCGGTAGAGAGAAGGCGGGGGAACCTCCATCTTATGGTACAGCAGACTTCTTGCTGACCCAAATTCTTCTCATAGTTCCCAAAAGCTGAAAAGAGGGAAGATGAAACAGTGCGTCTGCTAGGATCCAACATAGCACAACAAAGGTTTTTGATATGTTGGCGTTTATGCTAACCTCCTTAGCGGGTTTTAGCCCCATCCGTCTCTACAGAGAGAGATCAGGTTTCATCCTGGAAATAAATCAGTGTGAGTGACTGATAGCTAGCTCAGGCAATTTAATCTATTAAAGCAGAAGCTTTGAGTTAGCAAACACTAAGCTTACTGAGATGTTAATTAGCGAAGTCCTTTATGCTGTAAATACAAACAAAGCAGTGTTTCTCAAAAGAATCAAATTAAAATTCCCTAAAACAGACACTTTTGGCTTTCATATACAAAATATATATAGCCTATTTTTATAAAGTCAGTGATGTCTGTTTTGATTCAGTCATTTGAACATTGCGATTCTAAACCATTACCAGTAAAATAGCTACACACATTATGAAAAGGTACTTGTATTTCATGCTTTGCCCTTACAAAAAAAAAAAAAAAAAAAACATTTTCAAGTGTGCTATTAGTATATGTTAGATTATATTCAAGCTAAGTCTATGTTTCACATACTTATCAGAGATATAATTATACATGAGCATACTTTGGCTTAAAGTATATTTGGCTATTATTGTACTCGTTGATTAAGAAATATATGATGAAGGGGCTTTCACAATGGGTACGTTTGTTGCGGTCCGAGTCTGAGCGTGATTGTTCACGGTGCCATTGATCTGGTTGCACACTCAACTTGATTCTATCGAACCCCAGTGCTTTTGCGTTCATCTTATGACAACACAAACGTGCACGTGTATGATACTACATCCGCCATGTTGTTACTGTCATGTGACCATACGTCACTTCACTGCCATTCATAAATCCTCTCCCGTGGCCTCACGGGATATAAAGTGTCCATCGAATGCGCGCTTCAGAATCTCGCTGGAAGTAGTAGGTAATCCGGGGACTTTTCACCCACTGTTTTTCGAACACTATGCATTCGGACATACTACAGTATATGTTGGCATACTGTTTTTCACATACTATAAGTACTTGATTTGCCCCTTTCCAACTAAACTGCTAGTGTGAATGCACCCTAAGTGATACTTCAATTGCAAAAATAATACATAAATAGTAAGCTAAATATGATGTTTAGTTCACTTCACTTAACACTTTAAACGTATATTATCAGTGTACTGTTAAATACTAATAGTTTATTGAGAGGGTAGCTACTTCAAAGTGTACTTTCATTAACTAAACTAGAAGTAGGCCTATATAGTGAACTAACCGTAAAGTTCATTTGTAGTAAAGTAGTTCACAGAATAGTTGCAATACAAAATAAAACCTTAAGATGTAAACTAGTTGTGTACTCAGTTTACTACGGTTACATTTAAAGTACACTTAGAAATAAACTTTTAAAATATAAGCTAATTTAGTCTTAAGTATTAAAATTGTACACTTACAAGCATGAATTCATTGATATCATATTTAATAAAATGAATTTAAAGCTACAGTCCGTAGCTTTTTCCTCTTTGTCGCCATCTCTGTTCGAAATCTGTAACTGCAGTGATTCCGGAATTATCTTTACGTGGGTTGTAAATCGGCATGAAACAGCGCGGATGAACACAGTGTTTTAAGGCGAGTGCTGCTGTCAATCACCGCGCTGTGTGGATACTGTCATTCAGAATCACAGATTCACTTTTTGAAAGCTTGACCAACATAAGAATTTTCACCGGAAAATGTCTTATGTTCAAGTAAGTAACATCCATTTTTGTTCTGATCAATTCAAGGGGGAAAAGCATTCGACATGACAAGCGATCGTTAGATTTAATCAGCACGATTTACAGCAACCGTGCAAATCATAGCCTACTTTGTTCTCAAATTGTTCATGTTAAAGGGTACCTATTATGGCATTTAAAATGTTCCTAATAATGTTCTGGGAGTCCCCAACAACAGTTTTACATGCATGCAATGACAAAAAACACTTTTGTTGTCTTATAATATGCATTTATTTTTAGCTGATTTGCTCACCGACTCCCTAATGATTCGTTTGACGACTCATTTGTCCAAACCCCTCCTTTGCGGGACGCTAATCGGCGGTGATTGGTCAGATGACCAGTCAGTTATATTTTGCGTTAGCCCAAAGCTTAAACATATTGATAAAGCACTGCAGTACTACAATACGCTTCACATAATTTCACATATTTCAAAAAACAAAAAAAATGACATTGGAGACCTAGAAGCTGCTGAGCGTAACTCTCACTCTCTCACACACGCACGTCGCACGCACACACACACACACACACACACACACACACACACACACACACACACACACACACACACACATAAAAGCAACAATTATTAATAGTACTTACAGGTTGTGATTCGGAGGAGGAAGCTGATCCAAATAAACTTGGTATTGAACGTTCCTTCAGTATCAGGCGACTCGCGAATTCACACTTGAAAGCATTTGTGTTTGTGAAGAGATCGTCATTAAAATAACGCGAACACAGCTCAAGGTGGCTATACTTGTGTGGTATAGTTGTAAATATAAACTCTAGCCACTGAGTCTTCACATGCTTGTCCCTGGGCAGTGAAAAAAAAAGTTTGCTTTTGATTCGCACTTCAGAACAGAGTCTCGTCGACATGTTGTTGTCAGGTTTCTCTGTCTGCTCGGCGCGCGCACTGAGTGGGCGTGTCGAATTCAAATAACTTGTACAAGTGACGTACGAAAGTTAGAGAAAATGCATCCTTTGTCTATCGATTCATATCAGCGACTCAGAGTCGATTCTTACTTTTGAGAGACAATAACTTTGTATACGGTGAACTTTCATATTTAAAACTTTGCAGGATGTTTTTGTTCACTTAGATCTATGTTACACACTACATGAAAGGTAATTTTCAAAATTCCATGATAGGTACCCTTTAACAACATCAGCATTGCGTGACTAACGTTATTTAATGTGTTTTATGATTACCTGTGTAGTTCAGAGTTCATATTCTCCATAATAGCTAAACGAGAAAGGCACAACAAAGGAAACTCCATAACTGTGTGAATTAAGAAATCGTACTGTTACACGATTGAACTATTGAAATGTCTTACTTGTTCAGCAGAAAAAGCCATCTCTTCTTCCGTTTCGAACCCCTTCGGAGTTCAAGCACCTTTCAAAAGCCCCACCGATGTGTATCATTGTGTTCGCATGAGACGGTTTCTTTCTCTTTCCACCTTAAATCCGAAGTACGAAGTCTTTTGTGTTTTATAACTGGTTAATCTCCAGTTGACACTGATGATTGTTGTTTGGATCTTTCTGGATCCGCCATAAGTTTAATCATGTAAAGTGCTGCGAGAAAAGCCTATCTCTACATCTCCTCACGCGCAGTATAGCCGGCTAGCCGAAACTCCTTCTTTATGTGTACGGGACGGGTGTGACGTAGTGACGCAAAGACATACTCGAATTTCCCGCGAAAACCCACCAGTACCACTGGAATTAAAATCATTATTACAAGCTAACCGTTTTGAATCTAGCTATGGCAAGCAGATAGTTTTGAAAACTGGCTGAAGATGTTTTTTTTTTTTAAATAATTAATTTGGATTATTTTTAACTTAAAAAAGTTACGGACAGCAGCTTTAAAGTACACTTATTTTTGTAAGGGTGCTAATTAACTTGTTATTATTGAAGTCTTTCTTCAATAATTTTGTTAGCATGTAGATATTTATTTGGTGTCTGCTTTTTTTAAGCACCCGATTTACAAATAAATCACTAATAAACTTATTCACCCATTATCAATCAGAGCTGCAGCTGATAGCTCACACATTTTTTTATCACCCAATTCACAAAAGGAACCACTGTGATCCAGACACCAGAATCGACTCCTAATCAACACCTAACCTGTCGAAATTTGGTTCACTACACCTCACAGTCAGATGTGATGCTTTTTCACATTATTTGATGAATTTCTGCTGCTTTGATCGATAGGAAACATACACATCTTGGATAGCGGGCGGTTAGCAAATAAGCTGCAGGTTTTTGCACTCCCTAATGTTTATATATCCACCACACTAACCACCTCCACCTCTTCCCTTCAGCAATATCACGCTCTGTTTTCTGAGTAACCATGTACGATATGGATCTTCACTGGCAGGCTTCAATGGGAGTATTGTCTTAAAGGAGGAAAAAAGAAAACAGACTTTATCTGCACATTTTCCTGCAACAGAACACAAAGTCTATCAAGTCAGACAGTAAAAGCAGCCCACATTCTCCAGTTATGCTGTTGGAAAAACAAATATCTTCGGACCGCTGGAAGGTGGAAACACAGAACCGTGGTTAATCAGATGAGGGTAGGCGCTCAGAATCAAAATATTTTGCTGTGAAACCTAATGAAGATCAGCGAGCGCTGCTTATTTTTGGTCTCACAATGAGGCTTCTTGTGGAAATAGAGGACAAAATGTCTGGGTGTGAAGTGACGGTGAAAGTGTAAATGAGATTCAAAGCAAAGGGAAAAGAAGATGTGACGGAAATGTTAAAATGGTGAGGAAAAATGAGTCGGATTTGCGGTGCTATGCTGAAACAGGCAGAATTGCCTCAGCCCACATCTTGTGTTTTTCAGTGCACTTAGACACAAGCGTTTGGCCAGGCAGGCTCATCACACTAAGTGCTCTGGCGAAGCGACACATGCTGCTGTCACCCTGCTGGAAGTGTGTGTGTGTGTGCGTGTGTGTGTAATGGAGGCTGACTAACCAGTGGGGGAAGGAAACACACGCCTCTCATCCTTGACCTTGAGATTGTGAACAAGTCTGAGACACACACACACACACACACACACTTTTGAAGGTGGCAGATATCCATAGAGACTTCACCTTCTTTTACTACCTGCTAAGGGCTGTCGGGCGGCCTGCCGACAGCTTTCATCTTATTACGTTTGTTGAATTAGTTTTGGAGATTAAACCATCAATAAGTGCAGCGTTCTCTCTTTTCATATTAATTATGTGGTAAGTAGGCACTATGCATAGTAGGATTATAGCTTTGTTCATGTAGTCATGAATGAAAAATAAACTTTGACAGGGTGATCAGCACCCTGATGCACCACCCTTCCAGCTAACAAATATATATGTTTTAAGGACGTTTTGCTAATGTTCCCATTACGTTATGAAAACTTTCAAAATGTCCTATTCAAAACGTCCAGTTTTTTTTAAGTTTTAAAAACGTTATTTTCTTGGTTATACAAACGTTAAGGGAACATTCCATTTGAACATTGTTCAAACATTATGAGAACGTTACTTTTCAATGACCTCTCAACGTTCTGAAACAAGTAACATTTAAAAAAAAATGTTGCTAACATTTTGAGAACTATTTTTGTTCATAACTTTGAGAGAACCTTGCCAGAACATTGGCCAAAGTTCTGAGAACATTCCCTGTTTTCTGGACTGAAGGCTGTTATTTATTATTTTACAACAATAATTTGCTGACTTTATATTTTCTCACTTATTAAATGTCTATTTATCAATAAATAAAATCAATAAATGGACACATCAAAAAGAAGGCAATTTCTCAGAGTAAAAAAATAAATAAAAAGGTAATTGTGGTTTTATTTCTTATTATTGTGAGTTTATTATTTTAGACCTATTATTTTTCACTGAGGCAGAAAGTAATATTTTAAAAAGGGATTTATTATCTAAAATAATAAATAAACTCACAAAAGTATTCCAGAGATCTGTAAAATAAAGCTTTATGGTTGCTACTCTCCTGGCATTCATCAATATTTAAACGTTTATTCTAATGACAAAAAAATTACATGGAAGAAGATTTCTTGGTTATTAGAACCTAAAGAGATAGTCAACCCAAACATTTGAATTATGTCATCATTTCATAACCATAATTTCATTCCAAACCTGTATGACTGACTTTCTTCTGTGAAACACAATAGAAGATATTTTGAGAAAGTTTATTTTTTGTTGGTCCATACAATTAAAGTCAATGGTCACCAAAACTTCCTCAAAATATTTTTTTTATGTTCCGCAGATTAAGAAAAAAAAAGAAAGGCATACAGGTTTAGAACAGAATTTGCATTTTGGGGTAAACTTTGAGGCATCATATTGAACACAAATACTGAAATATTACAAAGTACTGTATTATTTTTTATAGCAAGACTAATCGTGTGGGCTACCGTGCCACATTTATATTCTTTAACCCCTTCTCGTGACTCATGATCGCTTCTCAGGCATTACTGGAACATAAATATGCACGCAGACAGCCCACAGAAAGCGTGGGTGTACTGCCAGACCTGGAAGGAGGACGGGTTAGAACATCTCTTTAAAAATCGCCTGAATCTGAGGTGAGACCCTTAGCAGAACATAAGGCAACTGAGAGTGGGAGTGCTGTTTCCTCTGCTACTTTACTCACTAACTCATGTTCATTGAGACACAGCTGGACAAGAGGGTTCTCCTCATTTAGAGATTCTGAGTGGAATTAAAGGCATTCAGTCAAAAATGACCAATCTGTCATCTACTAGACCTCATTTTGTTCCAACACACACACACACACACACACACACACACACACACACACACACACACACACACACACACACACACACACACACACACACACACACACACACACACACACACACACACACACACACACACACACACACACACACACACACACACACACACACACACACACACACACACACACACACACACACACACACACACACACACAACACACACACACACAAAGATCATATAGGAAACATATCTGTTTTTTGTTGTCCATACAATGAAAGTCATTGGACAAAAACAGTTCAAACATTCTTCAAAGAATCTTCTTTTGTGTTCCACAGAAAGACAGTCATACTGAGTAAATAATGACATTACGCTAGTATTCCTCCATGTACAGACACTGTGTGAGGTTCTGTTCTTAAGTAGACATTGACATGAGAGGCCTTCTCAGTTCCTCTTAGATCTTGTCTATGAATCACGACGCCTTGAGCGAGGACTTGAAATCTTTCTACAGAGCAAAAATAATATGTCAATGCTAGACTGCTTGGATGCTCTGTTTGGACAGAGATACGAAAGCCTGGAGGTGTTGTGAGGTGAAGGCTGTCCTGAAAATCCTCTGATCTGTACCCTAAAAAATCTTGGTTGAAACCACAAATCCATGTAATCTGTTTCTTGGCTGTGCTGTAAATATAGAAAAGGGAGCATCTTTATCCAGAGGTGATTTTTTTACGCTGTATTTGTATCAGTCGTTCTCACTGACCCAAAAATATATTGATAATAATATTTGAATAAATGTAATTTTTAAAGTAAATATTAAATAAATAGTTTTTTTTACTTTTAAAAAGGCAGAACACTACTCTTCCCCTTTTTTTCTTTGTCTAAACCAACACAGTAAATCATACTTTCAGGCTTTAATTCATTAATTAATGCATATGTGCACTAATATGCATTAATTCACCACTGCAAATGGTCCATTGAAAGTGTGATTTACTGTGTTGGTTTAGACAAAGAAAAATGCCCTCCTGGCATTTATGAATATTTGAAGATTTATTTTAATGACAAAACAGTTGGAATGGAACAAGATATCTTGATTATTAGAACTTAAAGGGATAGACATCATCTGTCATCATTTGCTCACCCTCATTTCCAAACCTGTATGACTTTCTGTCTTCTGTGGAACACAACAGAAGATATTTTGAGAAATCTCTATGTTTTTTGTTTGTTTGTTTGTTGTTGGTCTGTACAATGGAAGTCAATGGTCACCAAAGTTTTCTTTATATTCCACAGGAGAAAAGTAGGACACTACTCTTCCCTTTTTCTTCCATTATCTAAACCAAGACAGTAAATCCCATTTTCAATGGACCCTTTTCACATTTGCAGGGTCCACAGAAGCAGAAGTCATCATAGTTGGGTAACTTCTATAGTGGTGAATGGAAACCAATATTTTTGTGCTCCCATTTGCTCTAATAGCAAAAGGAAAAATTCAGGCCAGTGCTTCTATGCTTTTCCAAATGAAGAAAAAAATATTGAGAGATTGATTATAGTGGGCAAGTCAAATGTAAAAATAAAAGTCTAAATTACCGCCACTCCCTCAGCTGTTGGCTAATATAAGAAACACTTACCCAGCAGGGTTAACTAGTTTTCTGAAATTGAATGGCAGGTAAAAGAAAAAATCACACAGAGTATAGTGTTACAATGTACAGTGTTTTGTGTATAATTTTATTTGATAAAAAATGTGCTTCTGTGTTGGCTCACCACTTGATGTCCAATTGTAAAATAAAGGCCCTGAAGTAAAACCAGTTGAGAACCACTGTATTAAAGTGCCCATATGCTATTTTAAAAGTTCCCAATTTTGTTTTGGAGGTCTCCTACAACATGTTTACATGCATTAAAAGTAAAAAAAAAAAAAAAAAAAAAAAAAAAAAGCTTTAATTTTAGTTTAATAGTGGACCCACTGGATTAGCAGAAATATTAATAATTTTTCATACTTACAGGTTGTGATTCTGAGAAGCAAGCAGGTCCAAATAAATAACACAGTCTCATCCCAAGAAGTCATATATTGAAGTCTTGGGATGTCTTTTAACCATACGTCAATATCCGCCTTTTAGGGTACCCTTAAACGTAGGTTATATTCAATTCAATTCAATTCAAGTTTATTTGTATAGCGCTTTTCACAATACACATTGTCTCAAAGCAGCTTTACAGAAAGTGCAATTCAGAAATGTACAAAGAAAAATACAGTTAGTTAATCATGTATAAATTTAGGCATAACATATCGCCGGTGTTTAGTCGTCTCTGGTGGTTATATGACGATCCTGGGACGTCATACAACTGACGCTTTACCTTTAACGTCAGTTAGGTGACGGGGTAGGTTTAGGTCTGGGGTAGAGTTAGGATCCGATAACGTCATCTAACCGACGTTTAAGGGTACCCTAAAAAGGCGGATATTGACGTACGGTCAAAAGACGTCCCAAGACATCAATATATGACTTCTTGGGATGAGACTGCGCTGAAATAAACTTGGTACGGACCCATCTTTCAAGAGCAAGCGTTTTGTGAATCCCACGTTGAAAGGCGGGTCAAGTTGTTCGCGATGCGACCAGACAACATAGATTATGCAAATGTGTTAGCTAGTGTCATGTAGCCGTAACTAATTGGGATTCAAATTCCTGACGACTCGTTTAGGCGGTTCAGAGTCGATTCTTTCTTTTGGAAGACGATAACTTCATATATCCTGCACTTTCGACTTTAGATCTTTGCAGTTTACATTCACAAACCGCTATTACACACTGCACGAAAGGGTATATTTGTAAAACCATAATAGGGGCACTTTAAGTCATTCTGACATACTCCACTCTTACATAACTGTACCGTATATGATAAAAGGTTAGCAAATAGCAACATCAAAACATTTGAAATGAAAACATCAGAGGAGTTTGGTTCTCTGTGCTGCTCTTCGCTCATTGCGTGATGTTGTAGAGAGCAGCGATGATGTGAACTGTCTCACTGCCTAGATACAACTCAACCAATCAAAACCAGAGCCATGGTTTCCTTAGCAACAGTGTCAGAGCTCACTCTAAATGAAATGAGTCATTCTCATGAAAATCAGGAGCACAGGAAAGTTCTACGAAAAAGAAACCATTCAATGTTCATTTCCAAATGTCACTCAAACTAAATCCAAACACATTAATTAACTCCCAGCATGCAACAAGTTGGCCCAGCAAATGAACAAAAGCATTTTTTTTTTTTACCTCACATCTGGTGGTGAGGACAAGACACCCATTAAATTAAAAGCTGTTAACTGGATCAGTGTATTGAAGTAAATGACAAGCCAGGTATATTTGTGCTTTATCAAACTGGTTCTTGTTGAAACATGCTGTCAGTGAAAGGCAATAATGAATGACTGAAGTGAAAGATGGAGCCAAACTGGCAGTGATGGTTATAGCTGTAAAGTAGCAGAAAAAATATGTAAACGTATAATTATGGCCCGCTATATACATTTTGTCATCAGAAGGGTCTGCATAGACTCCAATTTTTTTTTACTGCACACATATGTGGAATTGACGGCACTAATGGTGGATCCTATAGGTGGCAAATCTAACAGCTGAGCCATTTATTTTAACAACTAGTTGAAAAAGAAGCTGGAAAGTGTCCATAGAACAGCAGAACAGTGTTTACAGTTTTAAATATAGTAAATATTTTATCATCATTCCTTCAATGTTTCACACAAACATTTTCTAGCCAGTTTTACGGCCCATTCAGAATGATAACGATAAAGATAACTATAACGATAAGTATATTAGCAGCGACACTGACGCACAATTACGTTCTGTTTAATATAAGTGCACTCTGCCATTAGATCATCTACCTCATTAAATGCTTTAGCTCTTTAAAGACAAATCAGCTAGAAAACAAATCGTTCTGGGGTACGTTTCCCAAAGCCAACTATGGTCGCAAGTTCTGTCGTTACATAGAGTTCAATGGCACTTGCGACCATAGTTGGCAAACGATGCTTTTGGGAAACGCACTCCTGAACGGGATTCCAACGATATCGCTCCTGCGTGTCTTTATCATTATAGTTTGTGTGTACTTTGCAATTCTCATAGAAATAGACGCAACAACGCACTATAGTTATCGTTAAAGTTATTGTTATAGTTAAAGGGCCTTTTCTCGAAATGTTATATATTATACAATTTATATATACAGTATATTAATTACATATGCCTAACAATGTTTAGTTATTGCACATTATCACAAATTTTTTATTGTTGTCGCAACCAGACAAAATTGTATCTGTAATTTCGTTGACGAGTATAAAACTGCAGATGATGAAGTTGGAAATAATGACAATGTGTGAGTTCAGAAAATACCAGAAATTGTACAACTCGAGTTTAAATAATGTACAAAGATGACCACTCTATGTTGTCCTCTATAGGACAGGTATCACAAGGCATCAAAAGCATCCATACAGCTCACTTTGATGGATACTGATTTAGGCCTGAAGTATACGTCAGCCGTCCGTGTCTGAGTGACATCAGAAGGGTCAGCGGACGTCCACATACTCCAACAGCGTCCCAAACGCATCTTTCCACGCACACGCCAAAAAAGGAGTATACTTTGCAAGGCTTGCGTGCTCAACTATGCGCAAGACGAAAACTAAAAATTAAGTCTACTCTGCCCTTTAGACTTTTTGGGAAAATCCCTGATACATGACAATCGTGTTATGACGATTTGAAACTTATGAAACATGTAATTCAGTTTACAAAGAGCAGATTCTTCTTGATAACACTTATCCTTCATGTAAGAGGGTGCAAAAATACTGCAGTGCTCCAGGACAGTGTAGACAGTCATTAATCATGAGGAATGTTTGCATTATGACAAACACAGATAAACATCCTTGATTGTGGTGTCACGATGTGTTACAGACAACGCATACGTTTGATCAATTGCATTGCTATTGAAGCAAAAGGCAATCCTGGATTCATTCCGTTTACGCAACCCAAGGGTGGGTTTTAATCGGCAAGCTTTCGGATGACGCAAAATCTTCTTCCTTGTTCTGTCGGGGCTTGTTCCTCATATAAAAAGTAGTTTGACATTAACAATGCGACAGTTCTCTTAGCAGTTTTTTTTCAGTGTGGGGATTCCTGAAAGAATGATTTCCTTTGTTGGAGCACACTCGGGCCATGTGCCGTGACTCACCTTGTGCAGACAAACCTGTCAAGTTGCCTTCAGTAAGAACTAAAATCACCATGATCTTTCCTCCCTGTTTTTCATCAGAATACCACACATTCCCCTCCCCCTCTCTTTCCTTCCTCTGCTCGGGAAGCGCGCGAGAGAGAAAGCCCTTTCACCTACATTCAGCTGAGCCTGCTTAATGTGGCTGTGCAGCACGGGGCGGTGCAGGGCCTTGATCGCTGTGATGTTTGAGTGCTTTCTAAAGCGCATAACGCTCATCCATCTGTGCGGGCCGTTTATTCAAAACACGCACATATGCGTGCCCGTTCAATCGAGCCCTGCTTCAAAGTGACCGAAACGGTTTGAAACATTGTAATCGCCATTTCCCTGTTCATAACGGTCTGTGTGTGTCTTGTGTGTTAACATTAGGCTCAAACTATTTACATCTAATGTTTGATTCATAAGCATATCATATGCCTTAATAGTGTAGTAGCAGCCCTTCCAAATGTTATGCATTAGCTAGTCTTCTATGACCCAATTTATGAAGCAAAATAAACAGTCTCCATGGAAACCATAACCAGTTCTCATTACATGAGAGATAAGTCGATACAGCAGCCAGTTCTCTCCATTAGTATATACATTCACAGCCACTTTATTTGGCACACATTGCTATTAATGGGTGATGCCCCTTTTGCCTTCAGAACTGCCTTAATTCTTCATTGCGTTCAACAAGGTGCTGAAACATTTTTTAGAGATTTGTCCATATTGACATGATAGCATGATCACACAGTTGCTGCAGATTTGTCGGCTGCACATCAACGACGCGAATCTCCCGTTCCACCACATCCTAAAGATGCTCTATTGGATTGAGATCTGCTGACCATTGAGGCCATTTGAGTACAGTGAACTCATTGTCATGTTCCAGAAACCAGTTTGAGATGATTTGAGCTTTGTGACTTGGTGTTTAATCCTGCTGGAAGTAGCCATCAGAAGATACACAGTGGTCGTGAAGGGATGAACATGGTCAGCAACAATACTCAGGTAGACTGTGTTGTTTAAACAATGCTCAGTTGGTAATAAAGGGCCCAAAGTGTGTCAAGAAAATATCCCTCACACCATTACACCACCACTAGCCTGAACCGTTGATACAATGCAGGATGGATCCTTGCTTTCATGTTGTTTACGCCACATTCTGGCCAGACCATCTGAATGTTGCAGCAGAAATCGAGACTCATCAGACCAGACAACGTTTTCTAATCTTCTATTGTCCGAATTTGGGGAGCCTGTGAAGTGTAGCTGGTGTGTCTTCTGCTTCTGTAGCCCATCTGCTTCAAGGTTTGACGTGTTGTGCATTCCGAGATTATCATCTGCAGACCCTCTTTCTTCTCCATTCTGATGTTCAGTTTGAACTCCAGTCTCAGTTTGAACTTCAACTTTAACCCGGATAAAGGCCTGTTCACACCAGGACGAATTTCGCGCGCGTTATTCGCCGACGTTTAACGCCTCGTGACTAAACAAAGGGCGCCAATGTGAGTGTTCACACCGACGCGTCAAACGGCACGCGTAAAAGCGTCATTTTTAAAAAAACGCCTCGGGTTCGTTTTTTCAGTTTGACGCGCCGTATCAAAAACTTTCCAACCAATGAGATTGGCGCTTTTGCTCACGTGTCTGGAGCTTCTGACGTTACAGTAAAACACAACTTGGGGGCGCTCAAACACAAAACGGTCTTGCCGAGCACACATACGTAATGGTGAAGAAGATACACAGCGTCCGTCTACTACACTCTGCCGGGAAGAAATAAGACGAGGAAGATGCAAGGCAAGATGAATGTAGAGCTGCTGGTCTTGTTGGTGTCTTTATAAAGAGACACCAACGAGAATAAAGAACTATATGACAAACGCGACAAACTTGCTCTCTTCTTCTGAGTGACAAGCGAGTGTCAGAAGCACTTTGTGGACCGGGGTATTTCTGTTTTACATTAAGCGCCATCTAATGTCAGGGAATGAATTTGCATGTTCACTCGGCTCATCGTCAGCAAAAAACGCTTGGGTGTGAACACAAAAAACGCGTCGAAAAACGCTGACGAATAACGCAAGCCGATATTCGTCCCGGTGTGTACGAGCCTTAAGGCCATTTTGTTTGATTTCTTTGTTTTTATTTCTGCATCATCATGCTGAGCTGCCCCACCCACTAATCTTATTGTTCCAAAATCCTGCTCCACATGAAACATCAAATATTCCAATTGGTTGTTTTGCATCACACAACAGTTTGTTCATAAATTGAAAAGAGTAATTGTTTAAGCCTGTCATTGATCACATCCATTTGACATTTGACACATGACATTATTCTGAGATTGTGATGCATATTGACATTAGTTGCATTCACAAACACCAATAAAGACAGCCAGTATTCTGAGAGGGGTTTCCCCAGTTAATGTGATTTAAATACTGCAAGCATCAGGTAACCAGTGACTGCAGATTTCATCATCAACCTTGAGTTGGTCCACAAGCACCATAATAACCTGTGAAAAATGGACTCGATGAGCGATCACGGCAAAGCATGTTATTTCTGGCCATCTGTGTGGAGGAACTGGCATGTAAACCTTGGCTCCACAGCCCTTACCGAGGCGGTAAAGCAGGTCATTATGAAATCACAGAGCGGGTGATGGATGGAGAGATTAGGGCACTGCCTGTGTCCCTACACGCTAACAAGGATGGTGTGAGTCAGCATTTATTTCCCCTCGGGGGCTCATTCCATTGTCTAGACCCGACCAAACAGCCGCAAAACAACCAGCAGCTAGCCGGATCCGCAGAGATCGCCGCACACGTCACAATGGTTCTGCTGTATTGTGACTCAAAGTCATTTCCAACATTGAAGAGTCTCACCTCTGTAATTTCCTGAGCTACATCAGCATTAGGTCATTAAACATCTTATATTCGATGAAGCTCGTGTAATGAGGCATACTGTGATTCTAAACCATCCAGACTCTTGATTTGTTTTCCTGGGAAGGTGATGTTGGTGAATTCTCACCTCTCTCGAAATTCATACTTCTAGAACCCAATTAACACCAATGGTCAGTGACACGGGGAACCATAAACCAAAGCCAGAGCCTGTAAATGGTTTGTTTGCATTTTTATTACATGCAAACTGTTATTATGGTTGGAGAAAGGCTATGACTTATCTAAAGGTATCATCTTGCGAGACAAACATAAATGAAAACATTCTGACATATAACAGACTGTGCCTTTAAGAAAGATTTTACTCCTCCGTTGAGCTAGAACAGCTGCAGTGACAAAGTAGAGGCATGTGTCCAAACCACACTCCGCTTTTTCCTGGCAGATATTTTTTTTCCGTACACCTGCAGAATCTCTCTCTCCCTCCACTGCTCCACTGTTGCACTACATATCTTATAGTTAATCTTTTTTTTTTACACTTCATATATTATATTGTTACTGTCCATTGCCACTCTATCAAAATAGTTATTATCATTATATATCATATCAAATATATTATTATCATTGAGATACCATTGTAGGTTTTAATTTCATTTTGAATTAATTTTTGTTTTCATATTTTTTTTTTTTAATTTTTTAATTTTTTATTTCAGCTTTAGTTTTAGTTAGTTTAGTACATCAATTTAGGTTAAATTGAAATAAAAATGAGAAATGTTGCCCTGGCAACTAGCTAAAAAATGTTTCTTTAAATATTTTATTTTATTTCAGTTAACGTTTATTTTTTTATGGTTTATTATAGTAAACTATAATAGCTGATTTATACCAACAATGGAAAAAAGCTAGCCTGGTAATACCAGACTCTGCCACTTCACTTTGCTTCATAGACAGAGTCTGGAATGGCATAATAGAGAAGTGTTTTCTCTCTCGCTAGGGGGCGCTTGTCTGAAGTTTAAAATCATTAGTTACCCGCAAGCCAATCAGATAAGTTTATTTATGACTTATGTTATGCGCCGACACAGCCGCATCAAACCACAGACATCATGCATCAAATGCGAGCGATAATGCGAGCGAAATACCGGGAGTTAACATGACTGTGAACGACTATTGCAGATTATGCAAAGTTAATCTACGCATCCACGGTGCAATCAGGGCCTCTAAACTGATATTTGACAGTAGAGAGAAACAAAATAAATATTTGCAGCCAACTGTCAAAGTTACGATTAGTTCTGTTAAACACAGCTCTTTGTTCATCTCGAGTCTGTCGGAAATGCTGCAACTTAATTGCAAGATTACAGCATGTCATGGCAATATTCAAGACCTGGAAAAGAAATGAGACACTGACCTGTCAAAAGGCTCCCCAGTTTCTCGCTGATAATCGGTAATAGTTGATAAATGAAACTTTTCCCAAAGGGAGTAGGGCCACAACATCACCTCCATTCAAAATGTTTAAAAAAACACTCTTCTTGTTCGGGCTTCAGTTTGCTAATGCCGGGAATATTCTCCACAACAGAGCGAATTGCATCTGCGTCTCCATATCCGCGGTTGTTTTCGATTTCCCTAACCTAATCTTAAACTCGGCGCTTAGCGACTACGTCACGGCTTTCAGCCCGCCCTCTGTTCAGTGATTGAGGTATGGGCACGTCTTTCCAATAAACCAGAATGTGACTAATGAAATTATTGAGTGACTTTCCTAAATGTCTTTGAATTGCAATACAGTACATTCTTCTTCCTGTCATACCAATTCAACTTCCATTTCAACTCAACCTGTGAGGAGTGAGCAATTCAATTCAGATTCAAACTTATGAACTGAAAGGGAGCCAGTTCTTACATTCTGAATTTTCGCACTGCTATATGGAGATTTATTGTAAGAAAAACTCACTGTTGACATTTTGGCTTGATTCCTGTATTTTACGCAACACTAAAGTTTAAGCCTCTGGCGATGGATATTACTTGGCAGAGAAAGACCACTTAGAATGATTATGCCCAACACAGCAGGAAGAGACAGAGCTCACAAATACACAAGGTAGCAACTGTTACTAAGGGGGGAGGAGGGATAAACAGCAAACAACAGAGCAAGACAGAGTAAAGGAAGAGAAAGAGCACAACAGAGAAGAGAAGAGAGAGAGCGAGAGAGAGAGAGAGAGAGAGGGGGGAGGGGAGAAAGAATGAGCTCTTTGTGCTCAGTGAGGGTGAATAATGAAATGTGACTATGTGGAGGTTATCTGAGGGCACTCTGCCTCTATAGACAGGGACCTTGGCTTGCCAGTATTGTGCATGCAGCATGGCCGTCCATCGGATGCTTATATAAATAAGTCAGATAGTTCCGTTAAGTCCCTTCTTCCTTTCTGAGTGCTGTTGATAGGCTTTTTTTGTGTGAAAAAGCACAGGCAATGACTCCATACGAAGAGCTTGCAATTCAGGTCACCGTGAGACGTGTGCTTTTTATACAAGAATCTTCTATGAGCCATTAAAGTTGGAGGTGTATTTCAGGGAGGAAGAGGCTTTTTATTTGTTTTGGCTGCATATTAGAGGAATTAGAATTGTGGCATTTTCAATCCAAGACTGTTTTTTCTCTCTCTTTGTGTTAAAGAAATATTCAGAATTCAAAAGATCAGTCAGCAGCATTTGTGGCATATTGTTGATTACTAAAAAAAAATAAAAAATAAAGAAATGTCCATCCTTTTCTTAAAAAAAAAAAAAAAAGAAGAAGCAAAAATCTGGGTTATAGTGAGGCACATACAAAAGCTTATTAGCATGTATATTACTATGACATTTGCTGTTTATTAGTACTTATAAAGCACGAATTAATACGTTATTCTAGTGAACTTATTCTACATCCCTTAAACCATACTCAATACTTTAACATATCAACTACATTACTAAATATTAAAGTGACACTATGTAGTTTTTCAACCTTCATAATATATTACCTAGACCCTTGTGATGGTACATCGACTTAAAATAAGTTAAATGACACGTCTGCCATATCCTGACGGGGTCTGTATCGCTTTTACTGGCACTATGCAACTTCGGGTTCGGGTAGGAACCCGTGCACAAAAAGAACTACAAAATTCGACTGCTTTACGTCAAGCGCTACAATAGTCATTATTTCGTTTTTCTTCGTTTCTGATGTCGCAATACATAATCCTTTCATGAAATCGAATCGGTTACCTAACGTAACCTCGGTTCTCTCTAGATGAGGGAACGAGTATTGCGTAAGCTAGCTTACGCTACGGGAAAGATTCCATCTTTCTGAGAAATTGAAGCCAAAAATTATCCTATAATTTTGTATCCATTGTCAACGCAGTTCAGCTGCAGCAGACCATGAGAAGGCTAGCTAGCCGCTCATTGGTTCGCTCACGGAGAACTGCTTAAGCCTATGAGGGAGCGCGGATGAACCCGCGACCAATGAGAGCCTGACTCGCTCTCCCTACGTCACCGCCCCCGAAGCGGGCGTGGACGAGGCTATAAATACCCCGAATAGGCTGAAATAAATCTGGTTTTTTCAATTCTGAAGCGAACATCGCCAGTAGCACAAGCACGGCCAGGAACGCAATACTCGTTCCCTCATCTAGAGAGAACCGAGGTTACGTTAGGTAACCGATTCGTTCTCTTACGAGAGGTTCTCTCGTATTGCGTAAGCTAGCTTACGCTACGGGAACCCATTGTCAACGCCGTGCGTGCTAAGCATCCACTATTAGTCCCGCGGGGCATCCCGGGGAACACCGAAAGTGGGAATGAATATATGTATCAGTGACAAACGGCCAGCGGAGCGGGCCGATGATTGTGTAGTACATAAGCACATAAAAGAGAGGGACAGAACGAACTCGGTCTGTGTGAATTAACCCCCTATAGTGCAGCTCAACCAGAAGAGCTGAAACATACTAGACTGCTAGTAGTTTAGCCTGCAAAGCGGGTACTTCCAGATTGTAAAATCTGACAAAGGTGGAGGGGGAAGCCCATCCCGCTGCCACGCAAATGTCATGAATGGAAATCCCACTGGACCATGCCCACGATGAGGCCATGCCTCTAGTGGAATGAGCCCTGATGCCCAAAGGGCATGGCAGGTCCTTCGATGCGTATGCTGCTGCAATGGCATCAACAATCCATCTGGATAGGGACTGTTTCGAGGCGGCCAACCCTCTGGTGCGCCCGCCGAACGAAACAAAAAGCTGCTCGGATCGTCTGACCGGAGCTGTGCGAGTGACATATAATCTCAGAGCCCTGACCGGGCATAGGAGATTAGAATCCGATTCGCTATCGGAAGCAGGCAGCGCCGATAGGGATATAACTTGTGCCCTGAACGGGGTGCCAATCGCCTTGGGGACATAGCCATGCCTAGGTTTAAGAACGACTAATGAGTCATTAGGTCCAAACTCAAGACAGGACGCGCTGGTGGACAGCGCGTGTAGGTCTCCCACCCGTTTTACTGACGCGAGCGCGAGTAGAAAAACGGTCTTTAGCGACAGGTACTTTAGGTCCACGGTGTTTAACGGTTCGAATGGGGGAGCTTTCATAGCATCAAGAACTATGGAAAGGTCCCAAATCGGCACCGAAGGGGGGCGCGGGGGATTCATCCTTCTAGCTCCCCTGAGGAAGCGGACTACCAGCCCGTCTTTGCCCAGTGACTGGCCGCGTCGGGGTTCAGCAAACGCCGCGACGGCTGCCACATATACCTTGAGAGTGGACGGGGATCTGCCCTTGTCCAGCATCTCTTGGAGAAAATTTAGTAAGGAGGGAACCTCGCATAACCGCGGGTCCAGACCCCTCTCTGTGCACCACTTCGAGAACACAGACCATTTTGACGCATAGAGCCTTCTGGTAGAAGCCGCTCTAGCCTGTATGATCGTGTTAATCACTCCCTCTGGCAAAGCAACGGGTAGTCGTTGATCACCCACGCGTGAAGCGCCCAGCGCTCTGGGTGGGGATGCCAGATCGAGCCGCGAGCTTGAGAGAGGAGATCTGCTCTGACTGGAATGGGCCACGGCGCTGTCTGAGACAGCTGCGTGAGCTCCGGAAACCAAGTCTGACCCTCCCAGTGCGGGGCTATGAGGAGCACCGAGTGCTGCGCTTCTCTGATTCTCTGAAGCACCTGTGGTAACAGAGAGACCGGAGGGAAGGCATAAAGCGGGCGGCTGGGCCAGGTCTGGGCTAGCGCGTCCTCGCTCTTTGAGAAAAATATTGGGCAGTGGGTGTTCTCCGCCGAGGCAAAGAGGTCCACCTCTGCTCTGCCGAATAGACGCCACAGTTTCTGGACTGTAAGAGGGTGCAGGGACCATTCCCCGGGGGGAATGGGGTTCCTGGACAGGCTGTCTGGACCGTCGTTCAGCTGTCCCGGCACGTGCGACGCTCTGAGCGAGAGCAGGTGACACTGAGACCAAACTAGAATGCGCTCTGTCAGCCGGAAAAGATTCCTGGATCTGACTCCGCCCTGACGGTTTAGATAGGAGACCACGGACATATTGTCCGAACGGATCAGCACATGATGGCCCTGAATGCGCGGGAGAAACCGCCTGAGCGCGTTCTCGACCGCCAACATCTCCAAACAGTTTATGTGTAGGAGGCTCTCTTGAGCTGACCAAAGGCCGAAGGCCGGTGAGCCCTCGCAGACCGCCCCCCACCCCGTGTTGGAGGCGTCTGTCGAGATGACTATTCGGCATGAAACAGTCCCCATAGAGACGCCGCGCTGAAACCATTCTGCCACTAACCATGGCTGCAGAGCTGTAATACAGGTCTGCGTTACCCTTATCAGCTGGTGGCCCGAGGTCCACGCTCGGTGAGACACACGGCTCTTCAACCAGAGCTGAAGCGGGCGCATGCGCAGTAACCCCAGCTGGAGCACCGCAGAGGCTGAGGCCATACAACCCAACGCTCTCTGAAAAGTTTTCAAAGGCGTGAGTCTGTTCATCTGAAAAGATGCGGCGAGGCGCTGCACACGGTGCGCGCGCTGCGTCGATAGACGCGCCGTCATCGTGACCGAGTCCAGCTCTATACCCAAGAAGGAGATAGTCTGACTGGGCTGTAGTACGCTCTTTGTCCAGTTGACAGAGAGGCCCAAAGCTTTCAGATGGTCGAGGAGAACTGTACGATGAGACAGTAACTCCTCCTGAGACTGTGCCAGAATCAGCCAATCGTCCAAGTAGTTCAGAATTCGCAGCCCCTGACTCCGCAGGGGGGCGAGCGCCGTATCCATGCACTTCGTGAACGTACGGGGTGCCAAGGATAGGCCGAACGGGAGGACGGTGTATTGATAAACCTGGCCTTCGAAGGCGAAACGTAAGAATGGCCTGTGAAGGGGATTTATCTGGATCTGGAAGTATGCATCCTTCAGATCTAGTGATATGAGCCAGTCCCCCTGGCGCACATGCGCGAGGAGTTTTCTGATAGTGAGCATTTTGAACGGTCTCTTTATGAGAGCTTTGTTCAAAAATCTGAGGTCTAATATTGGTCTGAGACCGCCGTCTTTCTTGGGAACAAGAAAATAACGGCCGTAGAACCCCGACTCGCTCATAGCCAGAGGCACTCTCTCTATAGCCTTCTTGCACAACAGACTTGCTATCTCTGAACGGAGCAGTGACACTGCTTCTGGGTTCACCGTAGTTTCTAGCCGCGCTCGGAAGCGAGGGGGCGGCGACGAAACTGTAAGCGATAGCCTAGCTTTATTGTGTTTAACACCCACTGGGAGATTCCCGGAATAGCTTTCCACGCCTTGAAGCGTGACGCTAGGGGGTGAATGGCTACATGGTCCCCATTGTCGCACTTCGCGGGCTGCGTGAGCGCGCTGATAGTGCTTATAACAGCGGGACTTACACTTGGAGAGGAGCTTAAGGGCCCTGTAACAGAGTGAGCAGAGGTGGGACGCGCACACGGGCTCGTGGGCGCGCTTATGTACTCTGGGACTCGAACGGGCTTGGCCCGTTTTATGAGAGTGGACTCTGTGTGAGACAGGGGAACTGGAGTGCTTTTGTGTATGAGTGAACACAGTGTTGCGGGCACATTTCGTACACAAGAGGCTTTTATGCTCTTTTTGAGATTTCTCTGGGTCGCCGTGAAAACGGCGTTTGTGCTCATGCAAGCGGGAAGTGAGACCGGCTTGGTTATGGCAGAAAACACTGCTGTAGTAACCGCCTGGGCGGGGACTAACAGAGGGCAGAGCTTTGACGGCGGTCCGGCCGCAGCGGGAGAGCGCCGTCTTTTTCTTCTCAGCTGTGCTAGGCAGACTTTGGTTGCTCAGGTTTCAACGTGATTCTAGGCCGAGGCCCCCGAGGAGGCGGCGGTCTGTGGCGGCTGTCGGAGCGGGAACGCGGGCGGCCGCCCTGGCGTCGTTGAGCAGTCTGGTTGTGCTGAGCTGTGCGCTGGGGTGGGGCTCGTGCAGGAGGCCGATCACGTGGGCGGCCTGCAGAGGAGCTAGCGCGACGAGGCAGGAAGAGGTCCATGGCCTGCGAGGCTTTCTGTACTTCGGAGAAGCGGTCGACGATACCCGTGACAGCGGATCCGAAGAGGCCGGCTGGAGAGAGCGGGGCGTTGAGAAAGGCGGCGCGCTCGGAATCTCCCATGTCGGCGAGAGTGAGCCATAGGTGTCTCTCAGACACGCAGATGGCGGCCATGCATTTCCCCAAGGCTAGAGCAGCAGACTTTGTAGCGCGAAGGGCAAGGTCCGTGGCGCTTCTCAAATCCGCGACTGACGGGGGGTTCTTCCCGCCCTCATCCCACTCACGCAGCAAATCGCCCTGCAGGATTTGCAGCACAGACATCGAGTGAAGCGCAGACGCTGCCTGGCCGGCGGCTGAGTATGCACGGCCGTGAAAACTTGAAGTCGCTCTGCAGGCTTTCGAGGGAAGCACAGGTGATGAGCGCCATCTAGCAGAGGGCGGGCATAAGTGTGCGGCGACCAAGTGTTCAACCGGCGGGATGGTGAGGTAGCCCTTCTCTGCGGCTCCGTCCACAACGCGGAGCGGGGTGGAAGAATCAGAGCTAGACCTGGCAGAGAGCGGGGCATTCCAAGACTTTGAGAGCTCAGCGTGCAGCTCGGGCAGGAAGGGCGCAGCCCGTTTGGCAGCGGGAGTCGAGCGCTGGCGGAAATAGCTGCCGTCCATGCGGTTGATGGTCTGCTCGGGGGGAGGGGACCACTCGAGACCGAGGCGCTCGACGGCCTGCGTGAGGAGGCGCATCAGTTCCTCTTCAATGCCCGCGCGAGTCCTGGAGGATTCGCGGTTCGACGAGACCTGAGAACCGGACCAATCCTCACTGTCGGAAGCGAGAAGCGAACATGAGTCCTTGATGTCCGCGGCGTCATCGGAGACAACAGAGCGGCCACTCGGCGGCAACTGTTCGTCCGGAAGCGGCGGAGAAGGAGAGCGGGAGGTTACAGGCTCCGGCGGGATGAACGCTTCTTGCTGGGGCTCCGGCGGCCTCTGGGCGCGGCGTTTCTTCTTCCGCGGCGCAGACAGAGGTGGCTTGGGAGCGCTTTTTGCAGCCAACAGTCGAGCCCGCAGGGTCAACATAGGCATAGAATCACAGAAGTCGCAGCCGCCGTCGGCGAGGGCGACTTCAGCGTGCTCCGGTCCGAGGCAAACGGCGCAGATGACATGGCGGTCTCCAGCCTCGAGAGGAGCGCGGCAAGAGCCGCAGGAATTTCGAGACATCTTTAAAAAGACGCTCGCTCTTTTAGATACAATAGGATTTTTTTATAAAGCTCTGAGTAAAAGGATACGCTCCGTCGGATGGCGCTAGCTCACAGGACGGCTGAAGGTGGCGAAGACGGCCGGCTTCCTCAGTCTCCCAAACGCTCGCTAGAAGGTGCCTTTTCAAACGACGGCGGCTTCTCTCTCAGGATCAGCAGATGCAGGTGCGTCGCTGAAGGATGAAAAATCAGATTTATTTCAGCCTATTCGGGGTATTTATAGCCTCGTCCACGCCCGCTTCGGGGGCGGTGACGTAGGGAGAGCGAGTCAGGCTCTCATTGGTCGCGGGTTCATCCGCGCTCCCTCATAGGCTTAAGCAGTTCTCCGTGAGCGAACCAATGAGCGGCTAGCTAGCCTTCTCATGGTCTGCTGCAGCTGAACTGCGTTGACAATGGATACAAAATTATAGGATAATTTTTGGCTTCAATTTCTCAGAAAGATGGAATCTTTCCCGTAGCGTAAGCTAGCTTACGCAATACGAGAGAACCTCTCGTAAGAGAACATGTAACATACTCTACCTTGTCTGTGGACATCGTTCATTCTAAAGCCGGTGCTGGATAAACAGCGAGCGTGTGTGCGACGGTAGGCTAAATTATTTACGACAGCGGCAATGGACAATTTCGTTTCCAACCAGTAGGGTGACCGAAGAGGAAAAGTTACTTGGTGTTACTTTAATAAGCAGTAATTAGGAGTTTATTGAGGCAAAAGTCATAATAGTTAATAGTGAGAATTGGACCCTTTTGAGCTTCGAATTTTTGCATTTAAACCCTCCAAAAATTGGCCCCATTTACTTCCATTGTAAGTGCCTAACTGTAACCTTGATTGTCATTTAATTTAAAAGATGACGACTGACGAGGAGTTGGAACTTTTTTGTGGTAATCAACATTATTCCACGAATGCTATCGTCAATTGAGCTTAACTTGTATTGAATCCAAAACATTCCTTTAATCTCCATGTGTCTATGCATATCCAATGGTAGAGCGTTTACAGCATTAGCCATGTGATTGCAAACACTAACATGCCTTTATCAAACAAAGTTTTCAAAGTGCACTAGGTGGAGTGAGGGAAACGTGACTCCATTAAAAAGAAGATTGGATTGGGAGTTCCTCCTAGCACTTGTTAAAATGAATACTGCAGCAAACATCATGTTGCCAGGGAGTTTGCCCTTCAGCTTAACAGTGCTAGAGGACAGGGCCATGACGGGGGAAAACCCAAGACAGATTTGGTTTATTTGACCTCATTTGATACTTCTGTACTCAGAGGACCCTTTATGACCACCCATGGAGAGGAAGCAGATTACTGGGGTTGGTTATTATAAGGTTTTTTGTTTAATCAATGGGACAGGTAAAAATAAATACAATATGAAAATCTGTATTTCTCATTTATTTTAATTATATAAAGTTTCCAATTCAATCAGCTCAGTTGTGCAGATGTAAAATTGGTGTAGAATCAATTTTCACACTGAAATTGCTATTCAATTTCTCAGTTAATTACAAAGAAATGGCAACTAACATATTGAATTAAACGTGAAATTGTTTTCTTGTAAAAAGTATTACAGTAATATTGCATTTCTGTACAAATTTCAATAAGACGACCATCAGATGGCAGTGGCGAAAACATACTAATAACTTGCATTCTTTTTTTCAACTCAGTGCATTAGCATGATAACTGAAGTTATGAGATAAACGGAAATCATTGAAATTCAATTACTGAAACTACTGAAAGCTCTAGTCTAATTTCATGAGTGCACTAAGGCTGTTTATTTGTTGACTAAGGTATTGATTTATGGTACTACCAATATTGAATTACCAGAGATGCTGCTATCTACCAAAACCAAAATGTTGGTCTCAACAACCATTATGGCAAAGGCTTCTCCCTCTTCTTTAAGTTTTCATTTTATACTACCAACAGTGTTTTTGCCTTTGCACTATACAGTTATAATGGTTTCTTTGCCCTTAACCGTATAAAGCCTACTGTGACATATTTATAAGGCCTCTAAGTTATGATCACACATTTGATGAAAAACCTGCTATAAACAATCTACTGCATGCCTTCTGTGATCAGATTGATAGTTTATACTTTTTTAAGCAAGAAAAGTGTAATCCTTTTAGTGTAATTCTCCAAATGGCCAAAGGTTGTGGTACACTTGTCTTTTTGCTTTGAAACCGATTTTTATAAATTAAACATAGAAATAACTATTGTTAGTAATATTTCAATATGAACACTTAATGGACTAAAGCAACTTAGGTTCACTGAATTTTCCATACATCATTTATAATCATGTTAAAATGTGAGTCATCATGCTAATATGATACATCAGGCTTTTAAACAACATTTATTTGTACCTTGCCCAATATTATCATTTTATTGCATTGCATTGCATTGAGGATTTGATGATAAAACTAAGCATTTAAAAATAATGTAACCAAGCATATTTATTGGGAGATACAGAGTGACAACTGATATTTGATTTATGTAGCTTGCTATGCTGTTATAAAGATCTCATTGATTTACATAACAAGCTACCAGCATTTCATCTTACTTAAAGGGATACTCCACCGGTTTTTCATATTAAACTATGTTATTCCCTTAACTAAGACGAGTTGATACATACCTCTCTCGTCTCAGTGCGTGCACTATATCTCTCTGTATTGCCGCAAAACTATGTTAGCACTTAGCTAGCACAGTGCATTAAATATGGGCCAAAAAGAGAAGCGACCAAACACTTCCTCGTTTTCCATATTTAAACACAGTTACTCGAGTAGTGTAACTCGACCTAGGCTGGTGACACAAAATAAAACGTTGCGCTTTTCTAAGCGTTTAAAATTGATGTAAATAACAGGCGGCAATATAGTCATCAATTTTAAATGCTAACATAGTTTTGCGGCAATACAGAGCGATTGAGCGCACGCACTGAGACGAGAGAGTATGTATCAACTCGTCTTAGTTAAGGGAATAACATAGTTTAATATGAAAAACCAGTGGAGTATCCCTTTAAAGCAACTGCACCAAATAGCAAGCTTTTGCTCACAACTAGGCCCTGAATAAAATTATATTACAGGGGTATATTATCCATTAATGTGTGATGTACCAAAAGTTAAACTCATCAAAAATATATGCAAACCTCTTTTTTCAATACATTGTTCCATTTCAGAAATAAAAAGTCGAATATGTCAGGATTTAAAGGGTTAATTATGCAAAAAATTGCAAGGATGAGTATATCAGCATATTTTATATCACATTTCAGGTAAAGACCTTAGAGAAAAGGCTTTTGCTACTCTTCAGACAAACCCAGAAACATGAAATTTGGAGAGATTATTTTAATCACATTGATTTGTGCCCGTGAAAGTAAGAGTCACTATGAAATAAGAGCAAATTCAGACGTGTGGCACAGAGAACAGAGATGGATGAGAGAAGAATATTGAACTGTCCACTGTCCACCACAGGAGCGAAAGAGAACTGAATTACAACGTGCTGACAGTGTTGACCACACACACACACACACACACACACACACACACACACACACACACACACACACACACACACCACACACACACACACACACACACACACACACACACACACACACACACACACACACACACACACACACACACACCACACACACACACACACACCACACAACACACCAACACACACACACACACATTACTTACACTTTTAGCAGGCCAAAGGTTGATCATATTACCTGGAAGCAGATAACTGGCTTACGTCGAATAGTAAAGTGCTAGATGTTTGAGTTTGTGGTGGATGAGCATTAGAGATGAGATGATTAACCTTTTAAAAGACACATATAAATCTGTCCTTTCTTATTTCCAGAGAATGGATGGTAAAAAATCAAAACAGCCAGGGTTTTCAGCACGCACCACCAAAATAAAACAAACACCCCCATTTATAGAAACCATTCAGGGATTTGTTCATGGTCTAAATACACTGCATAATGTCTGAGAGCAGATTAGCATTGAAACCACAGAAGAGCGAGCAGCTTTGAATGGAAAATGAAGCCCTGCTGCTCTAAAAAGCTACAGAAATGTGTCAGGTGCGGCCTTAAATAAATTTCAGCTTAAAGTAATTCGCTTGTCTTTCTGTTTGCCGTGAGCGAAGGAGACCACTCTGAATGCAAAACAGTTTGAGCCAGCAGAAAATGTCATCTTATATTGCAATGCTTTCATGCAAAGCAGATTTTCTCTTATTTGGACCAAATGTACTTTTTTAAAACTCCTAAAAGTCCTATAACAAAGTCCTTATTATTCAATATTCTCTTAGTATAATAATGGTTAGCGAGGCAGGCATACTATTCTTAAATCGGTATTCATAAAAAGCTGCTGTTTTCAAAGAAACCTTTAATCTAAAAGGTATTACCAAATAAAAGTGAATATACACAAGTATCTTTCCACATACTATATATTTTACAGCTATATTATAAGAATAACACGATTTAGATGCACACAAGTATTTCCCTTTTGGAGAAGACAGTTGAAGACAAAATGGATTTATCTTTGCCGGACCTATTCTTACCTTCCCCATTTACTGCCTTATCCTGAAAGCTTTGCTCTGTACTTTGGAGCCGCACTCCAAATATATCCTAGAACATACATTTTGTGGTGATGTGGAAGTGGTTTGATATTTAGCTGTTGGAGGAGACCTGCAATTTAGAAGCCAAAATGGCCTGTCATCGACCTAAAAAAGTGCACGTTGACAAATGTCTTCATAGACAAAATAATTCATTCTCAAAATGGCTGGAATAAGCTGGCAGAGTGATGAATTTGCATTCATCACTCAGAACTTCTTTATAGTGTGGTGTATTGCTGAAGATAAATATAGTGATCGAAGTGACCTTGGCGTTGAGGTCACTGCAGTCTCAAGCTAACTGAACGCTGAGAGCAGAAAATCGATCGCAATGGCACGAGAGGGATCGATATTTGTAACACAACACCGAAACCCAGAGAGCATAAGATGGAGAGAGAGAGAAACAGAGATGAGAAAAATAAGGGGGACACGTCACACACATCTGCAATCTACAATTATGTCATTCAGTAGACCCTCAACACACCACTGTCAAGCGGGATGATTTAAAGTGCCCATATCATGCTTTTTCGTATATCACTTTCATGTAGTATGTATTTATAGCTCACTCTAAAAAATGCTGGGTTGTTTTAACCCAATTTTGGGTCAAATATGGACAAACCCAGCTGTTGGGTTACATTTATCAAGTGCATTTTTAATCCAACATTTGGATTTGTCCATATTTGACCCAAAATTGGGTTAAAACAACCCAGCATTTTTAGAGTGTGTTTGTGAATGTTAAAGGTCAGCAAAGTTTCAAAGATCAAAGTGCAAGGTTAATGGAGTTATTGTCTCCCAAAGTAAAGAACTGATTCTGAACTGAGTCATCAGTAATTTTAGTCTTACTTCCTGCATGAAACTACATACCGGTAGTTTTTAACAAATTAGCATAATGCCAGTCTATGGTCTTCATTGGCTGTCCACGAACAACGTCTACTTTGATCCATCCTCAAACACTGTAGTTGTAGCTGAGGCCTGGAAGAGTTTGATTGGTGTTGTCAACATGTCGAAATCCACTTTGCATGCAAAGTATGAGGACTCGAGGTCAAATTGATACCGTAAAACCGATGCCATTGTTTGTATACAAGTGCAAAGGATAACTTCGGTGCGGAAATTCAGATATGGCAATGTGCGTTTCATTTTTCCCAACACACTGTAAGCTGTAGACCAATCACAACAGACTGGGCCATCTGACCAATCAGAGCAGAACAGGCTCTCGAAAAGGAGGGGTTTAGAGAGACCGAATCGTTTCAGACACTGTGTAAAAAGTCAATGATGCTATGTTAATAATGAGAAAATGAAAGTGTTTTTGACATTGGATGCATGTAAACTTATTGTAGGAGACCTCCAAAACAAAATTTGGGGGTCCTTTAAAATAACACAAGAGATCAGCAAAAAATGTACCTCTAAAATTATACAGACTAACAAATGTCAACCCCATTGAAACTGGGAGCTACAGCAGATCTAAGATTGTCAGTTTGGCCCTATTAAGACAGGAATCATTTATTCATTTATTAATTTGTCTCAGATGGCAAAATTGTGTCAAAAATATTTTCTCATCAGTGTGATGTCACCTTCTTGTCTTCCAGTATACTGTCAGAGAGTAAAAGAAGAGCTGTTTAACAAGAGCTTTTAAATGAGAGCTCTAGATTTACCCTAACTGTTCACATTACTGGAAATGAATTTAAAATGGAGACAGATTGAGTTGATTTACCTCTCTGTAACTTGGAGTGGAGTCAGCATGAAATGTGGTCGTCCTCAGATGTCTGCTGAAATGACAACAGGAAGAGGCCCCTGTGAGCACAAACACACATTGTCTGGAGTCCACTAAAGTCTCAAGTACATCAGAGGTCTCCACAAGCAAATGCTTGCAGCAACTCTTACGGCTCCGATATACTCACGACAAAGGCTTTTTCGTTCCTTCGCTTAGGGGTAAAAATAATTTCGAAACACGTTTGCAGCTGTTTACTGTTAGCAAACATCTCGACGCCACCCACGCTACTGAGAGCAGCATTTATATATGCGTGTTTTTCTCTCATAATAAAATAAACACGACAAAAATCACAGCGGTGAGAAAACATTAAGAAAGCATTTGATCAAGTCACGTCACGTTTATTATTATATGTTTTACAATCTATTCCTTTAAAGGGGTCATATAATGGTACATGCACTTTTACAAGTTGATTGTACTGAAATTTGTGTTTGCAGTGCCTGTACACAACCATCATATAATGATAAAAATCCATCCAGTGTTTTTGTTTTAATCTCCTTATATGTTTTCCCCTGTCTTAAATCGAGCCATTCGTTTTTGTGACGTAGATAAAACGGACGCCCCTTCCACGATTGTTGATTGACAGCAGCGTTTCAACACAGACCCGCCATGAGTGTAAGTTTCATTAACCTTTAAATATTAATCTTGGCAAATCGCTTGCATGCTTCACGATGAATGTGGCTAATGTTTACACTCAGGGTACAATACGGCATGTATTCTATGTAACGTTACGACGTTCTCAATATAATTAATAATCCCACGTTTATAATGAACAACGCGTTATGGTTATTGTATTATTAAAAACTGTGTACGCACAGAACAGAGGGGCGGAGTCAGCAAAGCTCATTATCATTTAAAGGCATATGCACTGAAACGGCGTGCTGAAAACAGAGCTGTTTTTGAGCAGGTAAAAATGAGTGTTTTCTTAAAATACTAATGAGAATTTTTAATAAAAGTATATTACAAAGTTTTCATTTAGACCCTAAAGATTCATATTAACTTTGTACAAAAATGGCATTATATGACCCCTTTAAAGCAAGTAGTTTTACTGTATTAAACATGAAAACAGTCATTTTTAATTCGAAGTACAAATTCAGTTTCAAGTGCTGTCCAGTGTATTTGTTTTAACTCGATGAACTGAACAGAAGAAATGAACCAGAGAAGATTTCCAAACAAAGAAGGCGGAGCCAGTGACAGCCACACCCACCTATTATGCAATCGCCTGAAACAAACTTGGTTTTGGCCTGATTTTGTTTGAAATTAAGTCACACCGGTTCACTCATCGATTTTGCTTGAAGTATATCAGGACCTTTACACAATAATATGAATGAAGTGACACTTTTCCGATGTACATTAAATACATGGATTTAGAGGATGCTTTTATCAAAAGTAACTTACATTGCATTCAAGTTACATATTTTACTAGTTTATGCATTGCCTGACATTCAAACCCATTATCTTTGTGTTGTCTGTGCTCTACTACTCTACAGAAATGCCGGCAAACTTTGTTCAGTTAAAAGGTTGTGCATTGAGTCCGAGATAAATGTAAAAAAAGAATAATTAAAAAGCAGGAAATTAATCCACATTTCTGGCATCTAAGAATTAGGCATTGGCTCAGTGTGGTTAATCATAGCTGACCTTGACCTTCTACCATGCAATGATTAGAATAGAGGTGAAATATAAAGACTCTTTCAGTGTTGTACAAAAAAAAAAAAAAGATTCTCATGATGAGAACGATCCATTCATTGGCTCTGACAAAGCCAGAGTCCGAGTAGAGAGGAAAGGAGAGCTCTTATTAAAGCACATTACAATTGGATTCTTATTCATATTCATAACCAGGGTAGAGCTGAACGAAATAAAATAGCAGACTGCAGTGTGATGGATACATTAGAGTTTGAAAGAGACACAGTCTATACTCTGTCTATCCATTTATCTCCATCCATCCATCCATCCATCCATCTATAATTATACTAATTTATGAATATATTATTTTTACATCTATAAACTTTGATGAACTTTGCTAAACTTTGCTAAGCTGCAGTGTGACATACAAGCCCAGCTCTCTCATTAGACAAGGTCAATGAAGAGATAACTGTGAATGATTTCAAAAGTGGTGACCAAATTAGTTATTTTTCTAAATTAACTCAACCTCATGTCGTTCCAAACCTGTATGACTTTCTTCTGCCAAACAAAATTAACATATTTTGAAAACATGTTAGTAACTAAATGGTTTTGGTGACAATTGACTTTCATTGTATGGAAAAAAAATACAATGAGACATATCTCAAAATACATTCTTTCATGTTCCATGCACAGAAAGAAAGTCTTACAGGTTGGGACAACAAGAGGGCAAGTAAGACAGAATTGTCATTCCTCTTTAAGGATGTAGTTTGACAGTTGAGATCCTTGCCAGTGAGAACCTACAAAAAAATGTTATGGGCTCCTGCTGTATGAGATTATGTCATGAGGGTGGGGGGTGGCTTAAAAGAGAAGCAAAAGAATGGAGAGAGAGAGACCGAGAGAAAAAGAGACCTCCAGCATACTCACCGACAGATTTGAAGTGTGTGCTCAGCAGGGCTATTTTTAGCGTGAGGAAATGGGCAAAAGTCACGCAGGAACACTGCAGAAAACAGAAAAAAATGATACGCTCTCTAATCTGCGATTACAAAGTGGCTGATTGTCTTTTAAATGGAGATGACTCTATCTGTCCTTCTTTCTCTCTCCCATTTCTCCTCCTCCATTCTATTTGTGATGCAAATAAAAGACAATTATGTTTAATGCTACATTTGTTGTGCCAGTGTTCCCGGCGGTACGCTGCATTGCATATGCCTTGTGGATGGCAATATATGAGTATGAATAACAGATGCTATAACATCCAGCAGCCGTCTGGACTGCAGTAATATGAGATCACCATTGCATAAGCATCTAATGAGAGAAGAAATGAGAGAATTCTCTTTCTAAAATAGGATTGAGCCATTTCACTGTGTTAAAATTCACATTGCCTAATAACTATGGAATTCATTTTATTGCTCTGCTCTATGCAAAATCAAACATGAAACTCAATCATGTAAAAAAAAGGAAAGAGTTCGGGGATGTGCAGGATTGCCAGAAGAAATGCTACTCATTCATCTAGCATAGACACAACATAAAGCTTAAATGTAACCATAACTCTATCTTAACTTAATTATGTGGTATTAAAAGCTTCTGGAAGGCATGCGACAAAATAAAACAGAAAGCGTGAGTAAGCATAAAAATTCAATCATTTCTTCCCACCGCAGAACAGATTGATCTGTGTTTGCTGGACACTTAAGAACAGATCTATCAATATTATTCTTTTTATTATATACCTTACAGTTTTATTTATGAACCTACATTTATAAATAATAAATAACTTTCAGACTACAAACAACAACAAAAACAACATGGATAAGTATTTGTCAGCACTGTGGCTGTAGAGAACTGCATGACGAAAGGAGTAGAAAAACAGTCTTTAATAAAAAAATCCCAAAGGGAACACATATTATGTGCACATATTACAATACGATATTATGGAAGCGTATTGCATTCACTTGAGGAAAAAATAATCTGTTTTTTTTTTAATTAGCGAGTTAATTATCTCAGAATTATGAGATAATTTTTCTTGAAAAACATTTTTTTCACTCTGTTTTTCTTGAGATAATTAAGTCATTAATTCAGAAAAACAGAGCAAAAACTTTTTTCCATGCAAAATTATCTCGTAATTGTGAGATAATTAACTCGTTAATTCAGAAAAACAGAGTAGATTTTTTTTCCTCAAGTGAATGCAATACGCTTCCGTAGGATATAATCCAGGAAATAACTCACAACCACTTAAAATTAAGACTATACTGAAGAAAGAACTGAGAGGAACTAAGGGCTAAAATAAAATAAAAAGTAAAATAAAATAAAATAAAAAAGGGAGGATAATCAACAGAAACTGAAACATGTGCATAACTTAATCAGTAACCAAGGAAACTTTGTAGTGGCGGGAAAATGATAACAAAGGGAACACACTAAACCAAACCAAAATACATATGACAGTATACTACTACTACTACTAGTAGTAATAATAATGACTACGACTTATATATCTGCTTTTTATTATTTATTATTATTTCTGCTTTTTGACAAATGCCTTTTAAACTACTATAATAAAAAAACACATTAAGTGTGTTATTATGATAATAATAGGGACAATTATCAACAGGTTTTGGTATTAGCAGGTTTTCATTATATTTGGGCATGTGTGCATCACCGCTCCAGGCTTTTCTTCAGTGCCAAACATCATAAGGAGCATAGACTGGGACCGGCTAACACAGTCATCTTATTCCTTTCTGCCTCTCTTAGACCTCCAGCCTTTCACAAAGATACAAGTCTTAATTACTCTAAAAATAACTCAGTAAAAGAGTCCTGCCAGGGTGACAAATACAACATGCTGACCCAGTTCATCCATGAATACTCCCAGAAAAAATGGGGGAAAGACTGAAATCTCCTTGTTTTAAGAAAATATCTCAAATTAGAAATAAAATCTGATAACAATGGTATAATACTTTTTGCTTCCATTCTATTTCTCCAATACATTTTCTACAAATGGTCTGTCTCCTTCCCTTATTAAAGTCATATATTAAGTTTCTCGTAATCAACGTGTTGGATGCAGGAGAAATGGGCAGGAATAAAGATCTGAGCAACTCTGACAAGGGACAAATTGTTATGGCAAGCCGACTGGGTCAGAGTATCTCTGAAACGGAAAGGCTTGTGTGTTGCTCCAAGTCAGCAGTGGTGAGAATTTACCAACAGGTATGTTACAGGTATTTACAGGTATGTTATACATTATGTCACAAGTTTACTTGAGGGAGCACATAATTACTAACTCATGATCAACTAACCATACACTAACATAAAGTAATGGCTTGTTAATGCATGACTGTGTCATGACTTTACTTGAGGGGGCACATCATTACACTGAAAAAAGGTTTTCAAGCAGTACTTCATTCAATTAATAATTTTTCTTTCAATTCAGTTTACTATTATTTGTTTTATTTTTTAAGTTATATTTTATTAGTTCAAAACATTGTTAAATATAAATATTTTTCATTAAGATCTTAAATAAAAAAAAATTGTTTCGACGAAGTTACAATTTCAAGGTTATACACAGGCCAGCGCATGCGCATTAAACACAAATCTCGACAGTCACCAGACCGCTCTTCAAGTCAGCGCCTCGGCGGTCGCTCCGTGGATGGATCACAATACTTTACTTTTCTGCACCAGACCAGACTCAAGTTACATCGCAGAAAAACTCTGGTAAGTGAAACAAACAACCATTTAAATGTGCTGTTGTATGTTAATTTTATGCCAGACATGGCGCACTGACTGACTTTATCTGGTAACGTTAGATAAGTAGCAGGCCTATGTACGTTCATTTGAAAATGTTAACTTGGTGTTAGCTAGCTGAGTTTACACAATATGTCGACGTTAATTAATTCCTGACCGATTTCAAAAGGGAACATATGTTAAAAGAAAACCTGTGCCTTTTTGGTAACGTTAATTAACTTGAACGTTTAAGCATCGAACCGACGTTATCTCGAGTCAGCCATAAGAATGACGTTAAAACCGTTAAAACAGTTAACCTGATCAACTAACACAGTTAACTTAAGTGAATAAGCTAACGTTAATACATGTTAAGGGACTGGCTTAATGTATGGCTAACGCAGTTATGACTGACGAAATACAACATTTATTTGTGTCTAATATTGCTCCATTGGCAAACTTTTTTTATATTTTAAATTCGGGCGGGCGATGTCGGTTGGTTTAAAAAAAAAGTCAGAGGACACAGGGGGGCAGTAAAGCCACGACGCAGCAGTCAGTCATTAATACGTTTTTCAAGGTTAGTAAAATACTTCCGAATTCAGTTGATAATTAATATAAATGCTTAATATTTTAACTTTGTCTGTTAATGTAGATTACTTGTACTTAAGTGTCAAAACCCTACGTTAGGCTGAGATTTTAAAAAATGTACCGTTATGGCCCTATGGCCTTGTAATGGCGCTTGGAGACACGTCTAATGGCGGACAATTTACCCATAGTTTAGAATAAGAATAAGCCGTCACCCAACATCACTTAGAGCACATTTAACAAACCATGATCGACTTAACAATTTCATTTGATATTTTTTACTATCTTGATGCAGGATACCGACATTGCTGTAAAGAGGGAGATTGCACTAAAAAGACTTATTTTCTACATTGGAGAAGCAGTGGAGGACCTCATCAAGGATTTCCTGGTAAGACAAGATTCATTTAGCGATGCGAAAATTCTAGCTAAGGCTGTCAACTTCAAAATTAGCCATCAGACTATGTTCATATATATGTCTGAAAACAGTCTGTAAGCAAAGTTCAAATAGAGATACAATACCTTTCCACTAGAACCAGAGTCCCATGCGTTGGTAAGTTTATGATTGTAATGACTGTTATATTTCTATTTCAAAAACGAATTGGAGCAAAAACATAATTTTATAATTAGTTAGAAGTAGATGCTAATTATACAATGTTGTGCATTTGTGTTTGCATTCAATTTGGTTTAAGTTATTTTTTGTTATCCAAATAAAAAGTACCATCTGAATGTCGTCTAATAGTTTGGGCTCTGTTGTTAACCTTTAATCTGCGGGAAACCCAACCTGTATCGATTCCTTATTCTTTCTTTCTTCCTAAATTCTTTTCCAGGTATCAGAAAAGAAAGAGGATGAACAATTTCTTCAGCAAGAAGCCATTGCAATCTTTATCATCAGATATGCACAAGGTGTACCTACAAACATTGGCATCATTCTAATCTAGAGGGACAAGAGGTTCTGAGCGGCTTGCCCTCTGTCGCAAATGCTGGTACCATTCTCCTGAGCCTTCTTTATGCCTTCATTCAATCTGGAATATCCCAAGACATTGAAACTGACATTTGAATATATCCAGAAATTCACGGTGTATATAGCAACAACTCTGTACTTCCATTCCAATGTCTGACTTTTCAACAATGTGTTGTTGTTTTTTTTAGTTGGATATCATTTGTAGCAGAGATAGTGAAATACTTATCACAGCTGCATTTACCTGCATTTGGTAGTGTTGAGAAATTCTTGCATTTCCCTAATTCACTGCATAGTTCTCGGTTAAGTTTGCCAGCCCTTGAAGTTAAAATATGACACTTGAGCACTGAAATTGTGAATGTGTGGAAATAAGTTAATAAATCTTTATGCAATGTAAATTATTTGTCTTTTTTTATTTATTAGATTTTGGATCAGATCAAATATTAAGCAATGTTCCTGGATGGGAAACATGTTTTATTAAATCCATATCTTTTTGTTTGTTTAAAATTAATAATTTCTATTAACCTTTATTTTTAAAAATTATACATAATTATTTAATTAAATCTATATATATTTGATTGGAGAAAACAAATAATTTCTAATACATATTTCTTAAATGAGAAGTTTTGTTTTGATTAAATCTATATATTTTTGTTTAGATCAAAAAAGGAATTTAAATTAATTGACTCTCTTCAACATGAAAAATTTACTTTGTACCAAGTTATATAAAATAGTTTTCATAGACATAGAAAATATTGGTTAGGGTAAGTTATTTATTTTTCATTGGATCAAGTAATAAAATATAGATGTGAACCATTACCCTAAAATTTTTTAATTGGTTGAATGAAAATATTTTTTCAGTGTACTAACTCATCATTAATTACTTTTAAAGTAACATGCATTCATGACTTGTTAATGTATCATAATGTCATTTCTTGTCTTGGCCCTCCAAGAGTACATCTTTTAAAAGTTATCAATTACACATATTCAGCTCTTCTAAATCTGATATCATTTGGGGCTTTTCGGTGGTTTGTAAAGAAGTGGAAGAGCAGAGTTGCTGTGCCCGAATTTGGGTGGAGAATGAACTGAACGGTAGGAGGAAAGTTGACACATTTTGAAGGGGCAATAGTGGCCCCAAAGAAGAGCAAGAAAACAAGACTAACATCCGACTGCATTATGATCTAAAGACAGTAAACCAATCCACAAAATAACCACAGAAATAATCATCATCTGCGCTAACACTGAAAATTGCATCTGTTACATGGATATGTTAGAGTAGGTATTTCACTCTTGATGGCAACAGTAGAATCACTTAAAACGGAATGAGATTAAATAGTTTTTAATGATGAATGCACCATTGTGTGTTCAATGAGTAAGGTTAAATGTAAATATTGCAAGACATCTAGTGTCATTCAATGATGTTTGTGACAGTTGCTGGTGGCAAATTTATGAACAATTTTACATTGTGCCCTTTTAATACATCTTTCTTCTAATCTAGATCATGTTTGATTTAGTTTAATACATTAATTAACAAGCATGTACAAACGTGTAGTTAAGATGGTATATTCATGCAGGAATTCATATGACTCATGGCGTAGGTAAGGTTAGTTCTTCATTAGTACATGTCTTAACTCATCATTAGTTCATAGTAAAGTAATTATTAATTCAGGTATTAGTACATGATTATTCATGTACTGTTATTGTGAAGTGTTACCGATTTTTTTGAATGAAAGATCAAAAGGATAAATTATGGAGATGTATTTTTTACAGCCATTTTTATAAATCATATTTACCAGGGGTGCCATTAATTCTGACCACATCTGTACCTGTAGACTCCATCTTGTGAATCCTATCCTGCTTTTTGTCTTCACTCCAGAAATGTTTCCTGAGGCCAAATCATCTTCATACTACAAGGGAAAGCCTCAAAGGAACTTGTATATTCATTATCTCTATTCCTTTCTGACTTATGTTAGTTTAAAGGCAGAGGGAGCAGAGCAGTTAATTTCCCAATGAATCTGAGCTCACTGACAACTCACAGAACACAAGTGCTCATAATAGAACCAAACACTTACAGTAGCAAGTGTGAAAACCCTCTCCGACTTCAAGTTCTCGCCTTTTTTGCTCCCTCTTGACACCATAATGTTAGAAAGGTTTCTGAAGGTCCCACTAAAGAGCTGTTTCACATGCTGTCTGCTTTTATTCTCAAACCCTTCCTTCCTGCAGCTGGGGAATACGGTGCATGTGTTTGACTTGGCCAACTATACTCCACTATGGGACCGCTGAGCCAAAGGGGCTCTTCAGTTCAGTTGCCACACAATACACTGTAATTCTAAGCATGCTGGGGCTCAAAACACCAAATGTATAGTTATTAGACCAAACATGGACATATTTAATCTTTATTTAATGCTACCAAGAAGTTAAACTTTATTTCAAGTGGCCCAGGTGCTTTATTGATCAAGAACAAGAATAGCAACCTGAACTCTTTCTGTGTTATATGTTTGATACGATATACACTGTTCAAAAGTTTGGGTTTACATGGATTTTTTTATTATTATTATTTTAATATGTTCCTTATGTTCCACTCTTAATAAAGTGTTTTTCATAAAAAACAAATATATATGTGTCTGAAATGATCAGTTTTTAAGGGGCGGCTCTTTTAAGGCTTGTCAGTTAACGGCCACTGTTATGATTGGATAAAGTCATTGAGTTGGAAACTGTCTCAATGCCCAGCCGCGATTGAACATGAGTACATTTTTTGAAAACATTATCCATATAAAACCATCATAGTTTGTGATGCAGCTGCTGTCAGATCCAATACAATTGTCCGCTTCATTATTCAACAAGCATTTCTTTGTAAAATCTCCATTGCTATGTCTCGCTTACAAAACAACATGCTCAGAACAAATATATAATAACATATAAACCATCCACTTGTTTCCGACACAGGGATCCTTCTGTACAGAGACACATATGAGTGGTTTAAACTGGACGTGTCAAAGCGAACCTTCTTTCACTCATCCATTTGCCCTGTTGTCGACAGACTCAAGTGTGTGGAGTAAGTCAGAAACCTAAGACACATTTAAAGTTTAGACATTGTCAGTGATTATAATGGCTTCTATTTGCTTTTGACGTGATGCTCACATCCAGTGTAGGCAAATGTCAGCCGTTAAGTGACAGTGGGCCACAATGTCAGTGGGCGGGGCCTATGGTGTGATGATGTATTTGTGATGACATCATTTGTTGATGTCTTGCTCTGGATGCAGTCATATACAAGTGTATTTGCCCGTGTGACGTCACAGATCACACAATATCAAAATGAACCATTTTTGGAGCTTGGTTAAATTAATGCTTTGTTTATAATGAGGAGCACATTTTGATGATGTTTTAATGGTACAAAGACCTATTAAATGTCAAAAGATCATGGCAAATTAGATTTTTTAATGTCATGACCCCTTTAAATTGATCAAAAGAACAATTATGTAATGTTATAAAAAAAATCAATAAATGCCGTTCTTTTTAACTTTCTATCCATCAAATAATCCTGAAATGTATGAATTGTTTCCACAACTGTTTTCAACACTGATTATAATCAATGTTAGCCTGACGTCATCTACTCAGATTCTAGTCAGAATGTGAGTCTGAAACTGCTTCATTGGGCTGTGATAATGGGGCGTGTTTCAACCAAACCAGGAAAGAAAAAGCCTCAATTGGATCGACAAATGCCTTGATTCACACCGAACTTCCCATCCTCAAATGTTGTGGGCGGGGCTAAGTTCGGCTGGCATCCAGGCTTAATAAATGTTTCTTGAGCACCAAATCAGCATTTTAGAATGCATATTCCTAAGGATCACGTGACACTTAAGACTGGAGTAATGCCATCACAGGAATAAATTACATAGAGTTGTATTGCTCTTTTCTATATTTTTGATCAAATAAACCATAGTGAGAAAAAGTTACTTTCAAAAACATAAAAAAATTTTACTGACCCCATGTTATTGTATAATGGATGTTTACATCAAATCACTGATATTGAATGGGGAAATAATCCAATAAACAGTGCGATCATTCAATTTTGTTGCAATCATTTTAGCCTTTTATGTGACAATGAATGACTCTGACAGATCTAAAGGTCAAAGTAAAAGTGTCACCCAAGATGATGTCACATCTGAGCTGATTGATGGGACTTTTAGGCACTGGGATGACAGGTCCCACATTGATTCTCACACCTCTGTCCTAGAACACATTTGTAAAAGAAGCTCAATAACATGTCATATGCATCATGCACAGTGTGATTCAGTGGCGTTCTGGAGTGGGTGTTTAGGTGGGAAACTTAAGTCAGTATGATAAGTTGTATGATAAAAATAAAATGTTAGCAGGAAAGATTATTCAGCCATTTTAATTGTACAAAACACTACTACTAAGCAAAATGTTTCACTTGAATACATGGACATCACTTTATTAAAAGGATAGAAAATTCAAACTATTTACTCATCCTCATGTTATTTTCTTATTTGTAAAATAAGACATTTTAATAAGTGTGTGTGTGTGTGTGTGTGTGTGTGTGTGTGTGTGTGTGTGTGTGTGTGTGTGTGTGTGTGTGTGTGTGTGTGTGTGTGTGTGTTGTCCATATTAAGTAAATGGTAAGCAGACTTAATATATTCTATGTTCTGCAGAAGAAAGTCGGTACCACTTTACAATAAGTTATCATTTAACAATGAGCAATACATTTGTTACAGTATTTATTTATCTTTGTTAACATTAGTTTACAAAAATACAACTGTTCATTGTTTGATCATGTAAGTTCGCAGTGCATTAACCAATGTTAAGAAATTAAACCTTTAGAATTTAAAAATGTATTAGTAAATGTTGAAATTAACATGAACTAAGATTAATGCTGTAGAACTATTGTTTATCCATTTTAACTAATGTAGTGAATGAATGATGTTACTTGTAAACTTAGTTAACTGTTTTTGGCCCAAAGTCGCAAGTCGCATCGGTTTGGAACAACACGATGGTGAGTAAATGATGATTTTTTGGTAATGCTTCCGTATACAGTACAGTACTTACAGTGTACTTACCTAGAAAGTACTGGCTAATATAAGGTAAGTGGTATCATGGAACAGGGGTAGGTTTAGGGGTAGGTTCAGGGTTAGTACTAGTTATTACCCAGTAATTGTAGTTACTAAAATAAGTACATATTTACATGGGTAACTGGACAGTAAAAGGAAGCATTACCGATTTTTTGGGGGGTTAAGCAAAGAAAGCAAAGAAAATTTTGCTTTCAAAAATGGGTCAAAATCGTTAAAATGTGTTTACCATTACTTAATTCAGCTACAAGTTTATATAAAATAAATAAATACTATTTATACTATTACAAAACATTCAACAAAAAAGGGTATGCAAATTAAATTGGTAAGATGACACCTCTTCTGCTTGTAATAGTAATAGTAATAGTTTCTGAATTTCTCCAAGTACCAACAATCCTGTATTTAATTCCATGAGTTGAAAGCACAACCAACACATTTTTGCAACAAATATGAGCTAAGTTGCATTCTGATGATCATGTGTGGCGCTCATGTTGTGAGACCCAGAAAAAAAAAAAAAACAGATAGGGCCCTATCTTGCACCCAGCGCACGATCTGAAACACAAGTGTCAAAGCGCAAAGCGCAAGTAACTTTGTGGGCGGATCCCGGCGCTGTTGCTATTTTCCCGGCAGGATAAATGCCTCTTGCGCCTGGCGCAAATCTAAAAGAGGTTGGTCTGAAGTAGCTTCATTATTCATAGGTGTGGTTTGGGCGTAACGTGAAATAAACCAATCAGAGCGTCATCCAACATACCCTTTAAGAGCAGGTGCGCATGTCGCATGGCGGATTGTTATTATTATGGCGCATTTACCAGGCGCGCTTCAGAATCGGTTCACAGCCGAGGAGATCGATGTTCTCGTCAGGGCCGTAAAAGAAAGAGAAGTGACATTGGGGATGGGACAAACCCACCCAAATCAATAGAAAAAAAATATGAGAAAGCTCAAATTTTAAGGTAAGTTAAAGAGTAAGTTTTTTAATGTACTTACATTATGGTAAAGATGATTTCGCAGTCTTCAGATTTTTTTTTCCTAGTTCTTGACGGACAAAATAATTTGTCAGATGTCCTTATATACATATGTGTCTTGCCACTATTGGGCAAACAGGTCTGATCCGTCATTACTACAATTTGCCTGAAAAATTACCAGTATACACTGGTAAATGTGTAAGCTAGATTTATGCCTATTTTTTCACATCTTCATGGACACCACAATGATTTCCCTCGTGTGGTAATATTTGTCCTTGTTATAATGTATGATTTGCAAAAATAAAAACTGCTTCATCTGTGTTGATGAGAGAATCAAAGTGTGTGCGCGTTGTGCACCCGCTGCATTATGGCCAAGCATGCACGCTTAAAATAGCATTATGAACAACGCGCAACGCGCCACTGACTTTAGACCAGGTTTTTTTTGGTCAGTGGTGCAATTGTTTTCTGGAACTGCAAAATAGCAATAGGGAATGTTTGCTCCGAAACACGCCTCCTTTTTGCGCCGACCCGCCCAGGGAGCGCAAGTTCATTTCCTAGTTTACCAACGTGCGTCTGTGGAGGTAAAAGCCCGCTTTTCGCGGGTGCAAAATAGGAATGATACATGCGTCGGTGTACAAAGTCAATTGCGCCGGGTGCAAGATAGAGCCCTTAGACTCAACAGTCAAAGATCTAGCCTAGGGCTTATTGGCATAAACCAACAATTTAGAAAAAACACAGATGGAATACAATAACAAGTCCTATGCAAACGTTCTATTATATAACTCAGACTGACAAACTTAAATGAATTGCTGGGGACTGTAAATAAATATGGATAATTAACAACATGCAGACTTCTATAGCCACTTTTTGTAATGTCTATTCAGATTTACCTGTCGGACACAATAACGTAACGTCTCCATTTGGGGCTTTTTTTTAACAAACATTTCTATTTGATAAACCGTGATTTAATTGATTGACAGCCCAAGCAGAAACATGTTAAAACACTCAGATGGACCAAAAGGGGACGCTTAGTGCCAAGGAATACGCAGACAGGGAACTAATTATTCTGACTTTGCATTCAATAGCTATGTGCTTTGAAACCCAAATATGCAAGCTGGAAAATCTGAATAGACATGTTCTGGAAAGAGAGCCAAACCCTGTTCTTTCTGCTGACAGAAATACATGCACATTCTTGTATGTCACTTTGGGTAAGGAAGCATCTGGATAAAGAATATGTGTAAACACAGAGCTCGTTGTTCGATCCAGATTTTTTTTCTTTGGTTGGATTTTAGTGTTTGTGTTTATGTGAATTTAGTTAGTGATTGTGTGTATGTCGATGGGTGGGTACAGTGTTTATGTAATGGCAGTTTCAAAGACGGATCTCAAAACAAATTGAAGCATGAAAAAATCAGTTAATGAATCAGCTCCAAATATGACATGGAAAAAAGTTGTAATGATGGGGGATTTGCATTGTGCAGGAAAGCTTTGTAGCTGATGTGGCACCATTTATCTCAGAAACAGATGGCTCAAGTATGACAAACACAGGCTCATATATACAGTGTTAAAGTATTCACCCCATTGGAAGTTTGTACTTTTACACTTGTTTTAGAACTGTGAACCACCAAATTCCTTGTTTGCAGAACTGCTGGTTTTCAATTAGCCTTGTTTTTTTAAAAGTTCAATAAATTCTCGATTAGTTACTATCTGGACTCTTTCGTAGCCACTCAAGGACATTAAAGTGCTACAATTATGGTTTAAAGAGACCGGATCCGTTATTGAACCGTTTCAGACACTGTGATAAAAAAGGTGATGATGCAATACAAGAAAAATTAAATGTTTATGCCCTTGGATGCATGTAAACAATTGTAGGAGACCTCCAAAACAAAATGATGAACCTTTAAAATAGCATAACAGGAGCACTTTAACATTGTTGCACTAACTTCAGCTTTTGTTGTGGGTCATTGTCATGCTAGAAAAGAAATCGTCTTCAAAGTCACTGTTGCATTGCACATTCCATCAAAAGTTCCACCAGGATTTTGCTGAATTCATTTTGCTCTCTGCTATCAAAAGCCTTTGAGGGCCGATGTGGAGAAGCATCATGCTGCCACCACCATGCTTCACTGTGGGGATGGTGTGTTTCTGATGATACACAGCCTTTGGTTTACGCCAAACATGCTGTTTACTCTGATGGCAAAACGCTCAATTTTGGTCTCATCAGATCATATAACGTTCTTCCAGCTGGCTTGAGAGTCTTTTGCTTGCAGACTCCACCGAAAGTGTTTTTTTTTTCAGACAGTGGCTATTCTTTGCCACTGTATCATAAAGCTGTCACTGGTGAAGCAAGCAGGCAACAGATGTTGAATGTTGAATGTCTTCTCCACTCTCAGTCACTGAAGCTTGTACTGTAGAGTTGGCATTGTTGTCTTGTGGACTCCCTCACCAGTGCTGATTTAGGTGTGTCTTATTACGATGAGCGCTCATTAGTAATCATGTATTTATGTGTAAAGTGTGGTTTTAGCACAGATACTTTTTTTGTACATTCCTGAAACATACTTTAACATACTGACTGCATTATCATATTAGCACAACAACATTTTTACAATTTTTTTTTCATAGAATATTGAAATCATGGAATTAATATGTTGATTTCAATCAGATCATTTAAATGTTCATCAATGCCATTTATTTAACTCACACCAAATTTGGCATTAATAGTGTAATTTCTACTGGCATAATCTACTCGTTAGATAGATTCCATTACTATTATTACATAACTTCATGTTTAGAAAAACAATCCAGGATTGTGCTTGAATTTAGTCCAGCAGAGAGAACATCTTTGGACATCTTCCTAACTTATGTTATCCATTAGTCAAGAAAGATTATTTTTTCCAGATGCAGTAATTTTGCTCTTAATATATGTGGTGTGTTTGACTAAATCCAGGTAATTCCAGACTGCACATGGCCTTTAGACATCAGCAATCCTGATTAACGCTCCGAACAGGTCCTTGGTGCCTGAGAGATCTCCAGCCGGTTTTATTCTGAGCCCCAGGCACCGACAATGATAAGCATCTACGGGAATCATTGAGCGCTTATGTGGTTTAAAATGGTAGGTGGCTAATGACTGTTTTAAGATGCTTTCAGCATCTGCAAGGTAAAGAAATAACATTACCATATTAAACATGTAAAATATGACTCCCGAGGAGAAAAGCCCTCTAACCGTCAGGGAAAATGAAAGGTGCAGTCAGTGGAATGAATAAGAAGTCTGCCCAAAACCAGCCAACGCTCAATTATTTACTACCTCTTAAACTGTTCAGTGCAGTTGCCCTCCTTTTTATGGACTAAATGTGTTTTCAGGGAAGAGATCTTACCGAAACATCTATGTATCGTTACTCAAAACCATGAATAGCAATGGAGAGCTGAGACAAAGCATGTTATGATGTCATATACTCTTAAAAATAAGAACGATTATATAAATGAAAACTTTTAGGCTTGAAAAGGTAGATAAAAAAATTCAAAATATCAATATATATATATATATATATATATATATATATATATATATATATATATATATATATATATATATATATATATATATATATATCCAGAAAGACAAAAGAAGTGACGATAGTGGAAAACGAGAGAGTACCAGCCCTGGAATGTGAGGGGCTGCCACTTTACTTTCATTTAGTTCTTTGTTTATTTTTGGATTAGAGTTTGTTGAATATTGGCCCGTTCATTCAGTTCAGTTCAGTCAGTCATTTTAGGTAGTTCTCATCATGCTGATGAATGTTCAAGTGTTAATTTTTACAATAAGATTGGTTTTAGTTAATTGTCATTTGACGCTATAAAAACGGGGTGTAACGTCGCGATTGACAGCTGTGCTTGAGATCGAGTCTGTGGGAGTATGGGCTGAACGTTAATAACGCAGCTCCACCACAGCCCATGCTCATTAGAAAAACGTCCCTGTGCTGTGGCAAATTTTTTGCATAACACAAAATACGTTGCGTGATGTGAGTGGCGCTAAGAGCGTGTTTAGTTTTTTTCCGGAACAAAGTTTGTGTTGATTACCGCAGTTCTGAGTTGAAATGGCCAGTGTGTGGTGCTATAAGGTCAATGCTCCATTTTAAAATGACACACAACTGCACTATAAACCCTAAACCTACCTGTGGCAAGCAGGACGAGGTCGAGGGCCGTGGGAGAACGGCGCGAGGCCGGTGGTATGATTACTGATGACCGACACCCGCGCGACGCACCGGTCTCGTATCTCTCACGGAGGAGCGGAAGCATAAAAGGAGGAGCGACGACAGTGGAGATCGAGAGAGGAACAGGCCTGGTCTTATTTTGTGTTTTGTTTTATTATATGTGACAGCAGTCGTCCGTGAGGGGCTGCTGTCTTTTTCTTTCGTTTTGTATTTCTTTATTTGTTGAATGTTCACTGGTTCCCGCCTATTTCTTCCCAGAACAACGAACTGTGTTACACCCGATAGGTAGTGTAAAACACAATCGTAACCATGGCATTTTTGCTTGTTTTTCAACTATTGTCTTTGAGCTCTTTTATCAATGACTCATCTTTCACGGGATTCGTATCCAAGCTCTCCGCATCACAAGTACAATTCTGCTCCAGTTGAGCTACAGAGCAAGCTTGATATGTCAGTAAAACCGAACATATAGAGCTGGTTAAGTGATGCAAACTCCAAAATATATTAGTTTACAAATCATGCACTATGTTAAAAAGTGTTTTGAGGCCATAACATAATTGTGCAAGGAGCCACGTGGAAACAAGTCTTTATTGATCCATAATCTGTCTCTGTAATCATAATTGTGTGTGAAAAGCAACGCAGTCTCATGAAAGTGCGTATAAATACCACGAATGTTATTTCTCGTGCCATTTATACGCCAAAAATGTTTTTTTTGCGTGCATATGCTACGCACTTAAAACCCCTTGGGTAAGATTAGGGGGAGGGGGAAGGGGAATGCGTGCGTATTACACGCCATAAAGTGCATATCATATGCACGCGAAAACTGCGTATCATATACACGCAAAAACTATTTTTGGCGTATAAATGGCGCGAGTGTTAACACACACAAGAGAAATAACACTCGTGATATTGATACGCACTTTCATGAGATCGGGCTCGTGAAAAGATATTGCTGTTTTACTGCCTCTAGTGTTCATTTCTGTTGGAAACTCTAGTGATATGTACGTATTGCTACATATTTGCGTTTTGCAAAAATGTTGCCACAGGTACTTTTTCAAATGAGCCTGCATTGGAATCGGGCTCTAAATGACGTAATCGCCCCACGATATCAACGGCCATTTCTGGGATATTTTGGCTTCAATTTTCTACAATGGAATGAAGTCTATGGTTGGAACTAAACTCTGCAGGGCTGTGACCCTTCCAGGAACTGAGTGCTCCCCAGTTCTATAGGCTTGCTCCGGTAGTCGGAGTGTGTTACACGGTGTTCGGACATACACCAATTTGCCCACTGCAGCACATCCTCCATTGTCATTTTTTTTTTTTATATAGAAATAAAAACCATTTAGTTCAGTTGGACAACGGATGCTACAGTTATAAACTGAAAGTGTCTGCTCTGCTTCATACAGGAGCTGCAGTGTTGCAGCACAGTGTAGCAGGAGTCCGATTTCACTTTTCACTTGACGAGACTAAGGAGAGATGACTGACAGGACAATGGCAGAGGATTTGGTGCGCAACAGATCCTGAGTGTCAAATAGCCTATCTTGTGCTGCTACCTATACAGAGTAGCCTACATGTGATTGTGAATTCAAAAGCAAAAGTAAAAAGCGAGCTAGCATTTAAAAGCAATTTCAATACCAAATGACAGCAAATTATAGTATTAGCAAATTATAGTCCTATATAGAAAGACACATGATCACATGACAAATTTAAAACCGAAAGATACTGATAACAAAAATATATAAAATTTGCTAAAAGGCAATATTCAATAAAGCCATCAAGGTTTTCCCAGTGTCACGTATTCTGTTTCTGAAGAGCATTCTGTGGACACCACAAGGTTATTCAATTTTCTTTCTTTCACTTGCTCCCAATTAAAATCCAGCCAAAGGCTCTGCTAAAACAATCAAGCCAAGGATGAGGCTTTTACCAAACATTGAGTATAGCTACTTTCCCACTGTTTTGCTCAAATAGTGATTCAGTGAAAGTGGAATACCTTCTCCAGTTTGCCTTATTGCAGCACACGCTTCATTGAAAGCCACTAAGGTTTGGCTGACTGTGGCCTTTTTCCATCCTAGTTAAATCTTTTATAAAAAATCAGCCTCCTTGTTTTTGCCAAATATGAAGAATTATTTAGTGGAGCCAGACTCTTAAAACAAAATTTTAAAACCCAGAATTGAGAAAGATTGCCTTTTGGACAGTAATATGTGCTGAGTGTCATTCCCACAAATATAAATTTTGGTAGTAAGTGTGTAAAATGTGAGGGACAGAAGACTCCGCTGGGGCCTGTTACTCCGAGATATACTCTTATTCAGGTTCCAAAAACAACCAGAAAGGGCCAGCAGATGTTATTACACAGCACATTAGGCCCTCTTGACATTTTAAAGTGTTCTTGAGGAATTATAATGTGATATTATATAATCGGCAAGTTCTTACATGGATGCACATACAGAGATACTGTTTAATTACATTCTGTTTAAGGCTTTAAACTGTAAACTTGTTATTTACTCATCCTCATGTTAGCCCAAACACATATGCTATTACATTTTTCAATGGAACACAGAAGGTATAATATTTAAAAGAATCTTTTCAGCTCAGTTTTCAATGAATGACGACCTACATTTCAGTAAGTTTTTATATCTGCTGTTATGTTGTCCTTTTTTGACCTTTATAGACTATTATGGACTGTCATTAGAAAATGAGCACACAGGTTTTGGAGCAACATGAGAGTGAAAAGAAAAAGACAATTTAAATGTTTGGGTAAACTCAGTTTAATACACTACTCAGTGGATTTATGAACTTGATTGTGTGACCTGATGCCAGATATTGGAGAGGAAATGAATGCATGCTTTTGTGTCTGAGTATTTCAGATATGAACCACTGCTGGTCATAGTGGCCAAACGCTTCTTTTTTTGTTGTTGCACAATTTAAATAAGAAGGATGCAAAAATAATAAGAAAAGCAAAAACAGATTTTGAAATAAAAAACATCTATTTTACTCAGACTTGAACTTTAAGGCACATAATTGCATTAGACAAACTATTCTATGTCCTGTTAAAAAGATTTCCTTAATTATGTGGTCACATACTGCTAGACAAAAGTTTGAAATAGTCAGCAAGTTTGAACATTTTCAGTAGTTTGACATTCAGAGCGGGAATCAAGAACATCCAACTACAATGAAAGTCAAATAAACTTTCTTAGAAGATTTTTGTTTTACTACAGCCTTTAGTTGGCCAAGGAGAAATCGAGTTAGGCTACGTTCACACTGCGAGCCTTAGTGCTCAATTCTGATTTATTGCTCAGATCAGATCCGATATTTAAATTTTTTTTATTGTTATTTTAAATATCAGATTTCAGTGTGAACAGATCATGGTCCTGGACTGACCCGCATACCCAAAATATCTATAAGACGACGTCATGCAGCACGGTGTCATGCAAAAATAAACACGGAGGACATTAGAGTAAGCGATCACGCAATTATTTATAAAGTGATCTGTCATGGAAGTCAGCGAATTTTTTTTTTTTTAAACATTCATGATACGAGCCCTCATGTTTTGCTTGTATATAGAGTTGTCACTGTAATACTTAGGAGTTCTGACACATCAATGTAAAACCATATAAGCAAATATGACTTCAAACATCACATTTGTGTTTAAAATTTCTATTGCTGAAGTAAGACTTCTCATGAGTCATTACGTTTGGTGTGAAAGGGCCTTTGCATTTGCCAAAAATAGAACTTTTGTTATTAAAAATCAAACAACAAAGTCCAGCTCAGGTAAGAAAAAGGCCCAAATAATTTAATGTGAACAGAGACCAGTGGGGCAAAGGGTAGTCGGAGCAATCGGATATTATGATGCAGTTTTGGGCAGCTAAATTTATACGAAGAACTTTTTTTTTCGTCTACAAAACAGGACAAAAATGTTTATCTAAACTGAAATAGTATGTGTGTGACAGACATTTTGCTTGTAAATATTGTGCTGCAAACAATTCAGATACTGACTCTCCCTGTCCGGTTACTTCATTAAACAAATTCCTCAATAACCTTTGACCAAAAAGGATGTTTCATTGCATTACATCAGCCACACCTTTTGATTTCCAGCCAAACGGGTTATTGATAGTTCTGCAGGGGAGTGAGATGGATGCTTGAGACCACAGGGTGAGTCCAGATCAGTGTTTGAACATCACACACTCACATATAATCTTAGAGATCGCACTGCCACACCTCAGAGGGACTACCTACAGAGAGAGGAGAAATGTGTCTCCTGATAAAAGGGTTTTTCAGGAAAGTGCTGATACACTTTTACTCGCACACAGTACACACCTGTCTGCTGGTGGCCATTTATTCCTCATCCATCTCTCAAGTTTGACCCCTGACAGGTGGTAGGCGCTCACCTAATGATAAACCAGGGTGTCTTTTCAACCTCAAACACAGCCCTGCCATTGAGTTATTCACAAGATGTCAGCACAAGCTGAAGTCACACACAACAGGAAAGAAAACAGATCTCTCTAAAATAGCTCAAATGTTGCTGCAGCAACAAAATCAGACAAAACAAAAAAAAAACTAAATCTCTTTTCCCCAGATAATGTTTTAGTAATAATTGTTTTTCGTAAAAATGAAAATATAAAAGTCAATTAGCTAGGCCCTGTCCATAGCTCGCAATCCGAGGGTCCGGACTCTGCATTTCCTGCCTGAAGAAGACGGAGGCAGGGGCGCGGCCGACCTCCTTGGAGGTATAGGACCATCCTGGTGGTGGTGGGGAGGATGGAGGTGAATGAAAGCGTCAGCATCTGCGAACTCAAATGTGTACGTACTGGTCTTTTATACAGCAAGTATTAGACACGATTGGATAGATGAGAAGGTAATAAGTAACATAGCAATTGAGTCTTCCTGGGAGAACTTAACGCTAAAGCTTCCATTTTTTAATGTTTTCAAAATCTCAGACCCTTATCTTCTGATAGTGTATACCTGCTGCCTTTAAATATTAGGAAGGGAGTCCTTCACAATTGGTTCACCACATTTATGGGGTCCTTGTCAAATGATTTAAAAATCACTGCTATAGAGTTTCAGACCTCCACATAGTCTCACATTGTGCTCAGATCTAGCAATTTACCAAAGTATAGAACCAAGTCAATGCTTTCAATATTAGCGTAAAAAATTGGTGATGGGCTCTCTAACCATTCAGAATTCCTTAAAAACTGTTTACACCCCGTTCTAGCATGGTCAGTAACTTGTAGTCAAGACCGCCTAAACCAAGACCAAGACACTACCAAGACCAGAGGGTATCGAGACCAAGACAAGACCAAGACCAGAGGGTATCGAGACCAAGACAAGACCAAGACCAGAGAGTATCGATACCAAGACAAGACCAAGACCAGAGGGTATCGAGACCAAGACAAGACCAAGACCAGAGGGTATCGAGACCAAGACAAGACCAAGACCAGAGGGTACCGAGACCAAGACAACACCAAGACCAGAGGGTATCGAGACCAAGACAAGACCAAGACCAGAGGGTATTGAGACCAAGACAAGACCAAGACCAGAGGGTATCGAGACCAAGACAAGACCAAGACCAGAGAGTATCGATACCAAGACAAGACCAAGACCAGAGGGTATCGAGACCAAGACAAGACCAAGACCAGAGGGTATCGAGACCAAGACAAGACCAAGACCAGAGGGTACCGAGACCAAGACAACACCAAGACCAGAGGGTATCGAGACCAAGACAAGACCAAGACCAGAGGGTATCGAGACCAAGACAAGACCAAGACCAGAGGGTATCGAGACCAAGACAAGACCAAGACCAGAGGGTATCGAGACCAAGACAACACCAAGACCAGAGGGTATCGAGACCAAGACAACACCAAGACCAGAGGGTATCGAGACCAAGACAAGACCAAGACCAGAGGGTATCGAGACCAAGACAAGACCAAGACCAGAGGGTATCGAGACCAAGACAAGACCAAGACCAGAGGGTATCGAGACCAAGACAAAACCAAAACCAAGACAGACCAAGTCGAGACCGAGACCAAGTCGAGGCCAAGACCGAGACCAAGTCGAGACCGGTGGGGGAAAAAACAGACTAGTGTTGAAGCTAAGCAATAACTTGTAAGATATTGTTTTGCAATTGCCCAAGACCAGAGACATCTATGCCGATTTCGAAGTCTCCAAATTAATCCATTCTGCAACTTTTAAATACCTAATTATATTTTTTAAAACTAAATTATAGGCCTAAGTGCAGGATCCGAAAGTTGGTCGTTTTGTCGCTATGGTTACACATACACACACACACACACACACACACACACACACACCACACACACACACACACACACACACACACACACACACACCGTTGGCGGTGCGCTCAATGTGTCAGTTGTGCAGTTACCCAAAATCTCCTGAATGAAGTTAAAACCCAACATGTCACTGATATGTGTTTTACTAAATATTAATACATCAAAAACTGTACATGATATGTGTTTTTTAAATCAAGTGATCAAAGTGTTCGTTGCAGCTGCGATCAGTGGCGCGGATACAGTGTTTTCTCGTGTGGTTCGCGCACATCGCACTGTCTTCACTCGGACGCGCGCTTCAATCCGTTGCTGATATCGTCATGGATATTGTAGTATTGTATTGCTAAATCCCCTGACCCACTTATGTCGGTCTGAGACAGCGAGACCTAGACAAGAACGAGAGGTCCGAGACCAAGACAAGACCAAGACCAAAGACCGTGACAAGACCGAGACCACGTAAAAGTGGACCGAGACCAAGACCGACAAACACCAATCACATTTTATTCAGATAATGTAAAAATCTAGTTATACATAAGAACAGGGAGTTTATTTAATATGCTAACTGTATTTCAAACATTGTCTATTTTTATATCTCCCAAGATAATTTGATAAACATCTCTGACAAAACTAATGTTTAAATGAACCATCTGAGATTAGGTCTCCCATTGGTCTCCTGAGTGAAGAAAAATCAAGAGCAATGACATTTTCCTTTGGGTCCTGTCAGCTTTAAGATATGAATAACTATGCCTTAATAGCTTTCATTTGACAGTGACATGTTTACTGATCTGAACTCTGCATTTGCTACAATCACCAAATAAAAAATAAATCAAGTATTTTTATCTCAGTTTTGCACTGCACCAGAATATTACCTCAATGGCTGCCACCTCTCGTATTTCATTACATGTGAGAAAATGCCACAGCTTCAGAAAAAATATGACACCTATAATGAGGCAAGAGGGAGATCTAAAATTAGCAAGAATCTGTTATCATCCCTGAAGGGATAAAGAAATGAAAGAAAAATTAATTCCCTAGTTTCTATGATTGTAGGCTGTTAGATGTGTACAACACGTCACTAAAGGGGCAGATAATCCAAAAAAAAAAAAGATATTATAGGCTAATTTACTCAACCTCATGTCGGTCCAAATCTCTATGACTATGTTAGTAGTAGGCTACAGAAGAATGTTCTAGTTGCCTTTTCCATGCAATTATGATGGGGATAACTATATAAATGGGGATAACTATATGTAAATGATGGGGATAACTATATATAAATAAAATGCAATAACTTTAAAAAGGATGCAAAATACCATAAAACTATAAAAACGAAATGGGGTTTAAAGTGTGAGAATTGTCAGTTTGGGGGAACTCTCTTTTCATGCATGTTATTGCAACCTAGGCTCATTGGAAAAACGTACTTCTAAACTCCAAAAACGTATTACATAAAATAAAAATCACTGTGGTTTCCAGTCACCAAAAACACCAACAACTTTTTCGAACAGATTATGATTACAGGGATTATTCAATTAATTAGATTATCAATTAGATTATCAATTAGATTATCAATTAATATTATGACCTCAAAACCCTTTTACCTAGAGAATGATTTGTAATACAAGTCTGTGTTACATGTACAGCTTGTAAACTTGATCAATAGCTCACCTGGTACAGCACTGCTGCACACGAGTCATAAGTGCTTCAGCAAATGCATGTTTTATTTCATGTTTGCTTTTGTAAACACTTTCAGGGTAGGGTTTAGTATTCATGGTAAGTTATTTTCAAATGCGATAACCTTTTAACATTTTATCGCTACTCACCTGACTCATCTCCAAACTGCGCTGAAAAGAGCAACAAAGAAAGTTAAAAAAAAAACAAGTATGTTTTGGCTAAAACTGAACATGCTTTTAGTGCCACTCACTGGACATTTCACATTGAAATTGTCGCAAAACAAGCAAGAAGCCTGGGTTGCATTATTGCATGCGTGTTGAAACTTGTTACCTCAAGACTGATGTCCAAATGTGGAATCTAGAATTACTAGATGTTCAACAAAGTGACAAGGTGGCACATATTCAGATATTCATTGGTTGCTTTTATCCAGAAACACCCCTCAGGGAAAGAGATGGGGGACGGGTGCGTGGAGTGTCTGGGAGTCTGCATGCATGCACGGAGAGAGTTCTGATATAATTGCACATGGCAGATCCAGGGCATTTTCCTGCTATCATAAAAGAGCACTGAGTGATATTGATCCTGCTGGATTCTTTTTATTCTGCTTTCGCTCTCTTGGTTACTGAGGCGTTACAGAGCACTAGGCACCATGGGAACTGAAGAACGGAAACATGCCTGATTGTCCTTGCTGGTATCTGGACTGAGTTCGGGCACAATGACTCATGGAATATTGTCCATTCTCAGAGTAAAGAGCACTCTGCTCTTTTGTTGCACAACCTTTAGCAAATGGCTTACAGAGAATTAAATATGTCTTGATATTTTCTAGTTGGGATAAAAACCCAAACTTAAGTTGTCAAGTTGGAGAATCTTAATTACTCCAATAACATCGATGAAATACCAATAAAAAATAAACCAATGAAATAGTCCTGGTGCCGGCCACCAATGTCTGTGAATCTTTCTCAGTTTGGTGCATAAGTCAGCGTGGGTCCGTTCTATGATGTAAATTGTATGCTAATACAAAATCTGCTCATAAACAAAACTAAATGGATAGTTCACCAAAAAAAATAAAAAAACGTTATTTATTCACCCTTGTGTCTATCTCTTTAAGGCTGATGTACATGGTACATAACGACTGCAATTTCCCAATTCATTTTCATTAAAAGAGGTGAAAGTGACAGCAAAGCATTTGCATTTTATGCATTTTATGGATGTCTTTATCCAAAATGATTTACATTGAAGGCATTATCGGTTCATTCGGTAAAAATCAAATCCATTTGCGAGTGCGACTGCTAGTGCCATGCTCTGTGGTTTTGAATTCCATTAACACGTAATGTTCTATTCTTCATCTATTTTGAAAAATAGATTCTATATTTTTGTGGCTGCCACATGTCATTGACCAATCAGATGTGATTTTAATCACATGCAATCAATCTGCATTTAGATTATATGTGGTCAGAACAATATGAGGAATATTAGCTATTGCAAATTTTCTCTTATATTTTGTTATTTTTTGTTGTTTAATTAGCTATCCCTTAATATACAACACTGAATATATAAAAACCAGCAGGTTTAAGAAGACACACTGGATTTTTCCCATCCCAGCAGAGTCTTTTCTTTAGTCGAAACACATGGAATGGTTTTAAAATGTCTTTGCGTTTGGTGGAAAAGAGGTATCCGTCTCGTTTAAGGTCAGCGTAAGTCATCTGTCACTTCTGCTTAAGTCACACTGTCTGCTAATTACTATTATGCAATCAGCTTGTTGCCGCTAGGACACAATAATATTATTAAAACTATAAATATCTCACCAGAACCGTTCTTAGGGATTAATATTCATTGCACACAGACTGCCGAGAATCTGCTTAGATTTCCTGAAGAGTTTGGTTTACATCAAAAAATATTGATCGATCCGAGTCATAAATCTGTCCTGAATGTTTGAGACTTTACTACCCGTTCAACCGTGAGTATTTGTCCAATCGAACTGATAGCATTTGGTGGCAGTTCAGCATGAAGAGTTGTTCATCTCTGGGGACAGACAAAGGAGAGCTGTAGTAGGGGAAACCAAATGAGTTATTCTCTGCCTCTCTGTGTCTCACTCCCTCCCTCTCTCTCTCTGACTCTTCCCTCACTTCCTCCAGGGCTACTGTCAATTACTTCAGACATTTAATCACCCCTCTGCTCTGTGGATGTGTCCTTACATTACACCCAGTGCTGGCTGGCAATGTCAGCTATAAATAACCCACCACAGGGTGCTAAGGGCCATAACAGCACAGCTCACTGCCTCTGCACTTTTAGAGAGGCCGAGTTACACTGGAATTTTAGAACACAAGCGTATCACATTATTGTTATCATCCCTTCCCGTCAGCCAATCTGAACTGCAGTAAAGTTGCTTTTCAGATCTTCCAAATGTGTTGATGTAGGCTTTGAGAAACAATGCCTGATTTGTTTTCAGTTGCAGTGGCGTAGATTTAATTTGAACAGACTATAACAGACACTGAATGCCCAAAAAGTTATATTTGTTTGTATTTAGTTATTGATATTATTTTCAGCAGAAAACCACAATTCATGAATGGTATAGTCTAATTTGTAACGAGTTTAGTTAATCAGCGTCCAACCAGTGGATTTGGTTCACAAGTTCAATTCAGTTCAATTCAATTCACATTTATTTGTACAGAACTTTTCACAACACATATTGTTTTAAAGCAGGTTTACAGAAAATGTTTCAAGTCAAGCCCTGTTTGCACATGGTAAATGCATTTTGGTAGATCGGATCAGAATTAGACGAGACAGACCCATTCCTGTATACACCTGGTGTCTCTTTTGCCCACTTTTAACCACTTCTAACTTGGGACTTCAGCCGACAAAGCTGAAATCCCGTCTGGCCAGTGCGCTTCCCATTATGTTTACGCATTAGTAAGGTCAGTCAGGTGGAGAGTAGGCATGGTTGTTTGTGGTTGTTTGAAGATTTTGACCATATGAGAGTCTACACTTCGAAAACAATCCAGTCAAATGAGTTTGACTACCTCTGAAAGTGGTCGAAAGTGGACAAACTCAAAATGTTTGCGGCTGTATTAAAAAAAAAACACACCTGTATTTAGCATCATCCACTTGTGATTCAATTGACCAAAACACATCTTAATACCAGGTGTAAACAGGGCCTCTTGAATGATTGATTCCCTTCAACATTGGATTTAAACTCACTGACTGAATGAAATTTTTTTCTTTGTGATTTGGGCATTTACCAGCTGGTTGACAAATTGTAATTCAATTGAATAATTCATGAAATGGACTGGTTAATTTGCAGCAAACTAGGTGTGAATGGATCATTTATGAGTTGAACTCATTGCTTTGTGAAAGAATCAGATCGATTCAAGAAAGAATTATTAAGTTTGAACAGCAAATTGAGTTAACCCAAAAAATAAAATCACCCATGTTGTTCCAAATCGTAAAATTTTCATTCATTTTCAGAACACAAACGAAGATCTTTCTAAAATATAAATGCCATATTCTATTCTATCTTTTTGATGAAATTTGAGAGCTTTCTGTCCCTCCATTACCGGTCTACGAAACTACCACTTTCTAGCCCCAGGAAGGTAATAAAGACATCATTAATAATCAGAAATCCATGTTACCATTTTATGAAGCTAAGCGAGTGCTTTGTTTTTGGGAAAAAAAAACATCTGACCACTTTATTTACAAAATATTAATCTCAAACGTGCATTTAAGCAACAATGTCTGCTTTTGCGTCAACACGCATGCCTTGGTGGTGCTCTGGTGAACCCACAATGGAGATTCATATTTAGCAAATAAAGTGGAAAATTAGTTGATTCGGTTCACATTTGAGACTTGACGCTGTATTAATGAAACAGACTGATTCATTCACAAATGCATAAGCATCAGGATCTAACAGAATTGTCTGGTTGCAGCAGACGTGAACAAATCAGTTTTGTTTCATGTTTGAATCATAAAGTCTGATTTTTAAAGTTCAGCACATATTTTGTTAGTGCTCTTTACCTGATTATAATAATTAACTTAGTGAATCAGGTGCAAACCATTTAATCTGGTTCATACTGTAAATAAGATTTCAGAATTATCCATAACCTCACTGACTCTATCCAGTTGCAGTGTTTCTGGTCTTAATGTCTCACTGCAGAGGAAGATTATCAGTGAATAATGATTTAAATCATTCCACTTTGATTTTTTCAGTTTTTCATTTTTATAGGAACTCTCTCTTTAAAGCAGGAGGGAAGTGTGTCTCTCGGTTGGCAGGATATAATGGGAATGGCTTTGGTCCAGAGCTCGTTCCGAACTGTCCTTCTCATACACAGATGAGGTGAATAGAGTCTGTTAATAAAACAAAACAACAATTCAGGGCACAGGCAAATAAAACTGATTATCCCCGAATTAAAAACAATTAAAAATATTAATAAAAAGCAAATAGTGATGCTACAGTGGTGAGCAGCAGGTGAGTACACCAGCAAACATGCCTGTTTAAAGTCCTGCGAGCTCAATATGATCCATAACAGCATGACATGTTGTGTAGTCTAAATTAGTACAAATAAATTCCATTTTATCTTCTGTATATTTCATAGTAAGCAATGCATGAGGACACCAGAGACCGCAGCGATTCCGCTGATGTCAGTACAAACACCAGCTGCTCTCCAGAAAAACATCTCAACATAGACAAAGAACTTTATAATGCAAAAGTGTGTATACTGGAGATGCAATCTAGGTCTAGGGCATAGTACTTTTTATATCCGAACATGTCAGTAAGTGCAATGGATTCTGGGAACTCGGCCAGATGACTTTCTGCGGTTAACCTAGCAGATCTTTTATACAAAAGCCAAAATAACAAGCAGCTTTCACAATGCAGCTCCTGTGTTTGGGTGTGTTTGTTCAGAACGGGGACAATTCCTTCCTCTCGCACAAGAAAGGCTGTGATAAACTACTACAAAACATCAAAATGGTGGGTGAAATATGCACATGATGGTGCTCGTAACGACAACGATGTCTGCTTTAAATGTGTGTGTGCTTTGTGGCTGAACATTTCTGAGGTTTTGGACACGGCTAAAGGAAGAGGCTAACCGCTTTTTGTACTGCAAGTTTTTCCCGCCTATCCATTTGACTCCTGTAAAGGAAATGCGCATGCTGCCCAAACCACTGCGTGATATATAAGCCATTAGCCAGAGAGATCCAAAGGAAACATCAGCACAGTGATTTACAGCTACATCGAATAAACACTAGATCATCTTAGAAATATGTATTGTGTTTACACAGCTGACAGATTCAAATGAGATTTGTTCATTTTTAAACGGTTTTGTTTCATGTGCGACTTTTAAATTAACTCAAGCCAAGTGCATCTGTTATAAAAACCTGTTTTATGTTGATCAAATGTTATTGCATTTCAAACTAGCAGCTCATATTTAATTGGGAATGTTTAAAAACTAATCAAAAAGGATGAATTGTTCAACCACAAGGACAAAAATGGTGCTTTCGGGTCTTAATCACTTGCACAGCTCTCATTGGATGGCGGTGGCATTACATACCCCGTGTGTTGTGCTTTCATGACAAGTGTATTTCTATTCATTAATGCTAATGAGGACCGACATGGAGATTAACACGACAGCCCTAGGGCTTTGGCTGAGAACCAAAGTCTTAACCCCAGAACCAACACCCGTAATCCAGGGGTCCGGAGAGATTCCCCAGCATGTACTGGATCATGGAATCTATGTTTTATCAAAGTCTTTTTTTAAAGAGTCAGGGTTCGGCAGCCATTTTGGGATCAGCTCAAGGCAGCTATTTCCAGTCAAGCAAGAACAGCTCCTGCCTACTTGAACGAGGACCGTCTGAAATACTCAAAACTGTTTGCTTACACTGCAAAAAAAATAGTTTTTTTTACTATTTTCGTCTTGTTTTTCTGTACAAATATCTAAACATTCTTAACTCAAGATACATTTACTTGAGAAACAAAATGACAAAAGATTTTATTAAATATTGTTTCCTACTTTTTTGGATCAAAATGAAGTGAGTTTTTGCTTAAAACAGGAAAAATATCTGCCAATGGGGAAATAAAATTAAGTTGGTAACATTTTCAATAAGGTTTTATTTGTTTGTTCATAATGCATTAATTAATGTTAACAAGTGTTACCATAAAGTTTTTTTTTAAGTTTATTTTTCTTACCCAATTAGTATTTATTTTTTCTTGTTTAAAGCATAAACTTAGTGTGACAATTTTTTGCCTTTGTAAAAAAATTTTTTTTTATGTGTAATAAGACATTAGTTAATATATCTTCAAGATTAGGAATACATGTAAAGTGATTATAAACCAGCACTGAAGAGTGAATTTCTTATGGAGGTGCAACACAAATGTTCATTTAAAAATGTGATCCGAAGAAACAATGTATATCTGAATAGTGCTTTAGATGTAAACTCAAGACAATTAACAATGTATATGCTGTGGTTCATTTCATAGTGACGGATGGTTGACAAAAAAAAAAAAAGTCTTCATGTGTTATCACTTCAAACAACTATGTGTAGTTTGTACCTCTATAGCTCAGCTGAGGATAAAACCACTTGATAAAAACTAATTTCCAAATCAGTTTAGGGCGTAGGAACCGGGGGGGACGCCTGCACTTATAACGTTTTCAGTGCAATCGCGAATCTCTCCTCTTCCCCAGCTAACAATTTTAGGTTATAAGAACGTTCGATTCTCCCCCCTTTAAATAAACATTGTAACGTTCTTGCTTGGTTAGAAGAACGTTATTCAAACGTTCAATCCTCCCATTAGGCTATAAAAACGTTCTCTTAATGTTTTTCTAAGATATAATGAAAAACGTTTTATTCACTTATTAAAACCTTTCTTAGTGTTTATATATATGTATATATATATATATATATATATGCTATAACAAGGTATCCTATATAATAGGCATATGAAGAAAACAAGAACTTTCAGATTTTAAAATGAAGACAAAAAATATATAGAAAGATAATTTTAAAAAAGCCCCCGAATCATGTCTATAATATGTGTAATGTAGTCCACTGAAGTCGAGTTGAATTGAACCCAAGTAGTTTATTCCAATAAACCGATTTGGGTTGAAGTGACAATATGATGCAGAAAAAATTAGATGCAGATATCTAAATCAGAGAACTCATTGGTTCGTCGATTGGCGGGTGGATTATTTATTTTCAACAGTGGATTTGGATGACTCAAAGTGCACCAGATTAATGAATTTATCTTTAAAATGTGCAAAATTTTCTTTCGGGGGTGCATGCCCCGGGACCCCCCTAGAGGTACTGGGCTACATCCATAAAAATACTGTGGGAATAACAGCCTATATGGGCTGTGAAAAATAATATTCTAATTATCTTATAAATAAGTACATGATCAGGATTTCATGTCTTCCTCCTCGTTTTGAGCATAGAAAAACCCCTCCGTATTGTCATTGGGGACTGAGCCTCCCTAAAATTAAAATCATAAAATCACCCCTGGTCCCCCCCAATATTAAACTCATTCCTACGCCCCTGGTTTAGTCCAATCTAGAGCATGTTTGAACATTTCAAGCTCTTCAGGTCTAACTTACTTTTTGTTTGATCCTTTAAATTACAACTTCGATTACAGTACTATTTATCCTTGCTCAATGCTCAATGTTTGGGCATACTAAAACATGTTTGTATGTTTCCAACATGGCACCTGTTTTGATTCAAGGTCTCATCACTGAGATTTACTGAATTTACTGAAAGGCAGCATGAGCTAAACGGCGTGTTTTTGAAAAAGGAAGCTCAGGATTTATCCTGCTTATGAGAGCAGTATTCAAAGAATGAGAGTCAAACCAACACACCACACACACAACACACACACACACACACACACACACACACACACACACACACACACACACACACACACACACACACACACACACACACACACACACACAACACACACAACACACACACACACACACACACACACACACACACACACACACACACCACCACACACACACACACACACACACACACACACACACACACACACCACACACACACACGGCAGTGAGTGGGAATGATTGGTTTGGCAGTATGTCATTACGGATGCTTGGCCGACCATATGTTCAGCATGGCTTTGCATGTTAACTCATTGATTATTTCCCAACACTAACACACTCACAGCAAGAAACCCAGTCTGTGTGAGTAAACCTTCTGCTGCTGTAGATGCTTTAAACTGAATAGGTTTTTGAGACCTTAAACAAGGGAAGGGAAGAATATTGTTATTTTAAAGTGAAAATGTTCGCAAACCAATTTACTTGACACTGTGACACTGGAAAATTCATCAAGTTTTTTTTTTTTTTTTTTTTACTTTGGACTTGGAACATGCTAACTGGTATCTTTATTGGAATTAATTAAATAAAAATCATTTTTTCTTATTTGGAAGAATACTGTATGCACCAATTAATCATTCACAATTTAATCAGAAAAGTCTTTTAAGCAAGTAAATAGGGTGCATTTTGCCCTTATGTTGACTTTAGGACCTTGCATATAATATAATATAATATAATATAATATAATATAATATAATATAATATAATATAATATAATATAATATAATATAATATAATATAATATAATATAATATAATATAATTAATATAATATAATGCTAACAAGCAACCCTGACTCCACCAGCACTGAGAGAGACACAAATCTGACTTCCAATTTGACTTCAAATCATCAGACCTACAAAAATAGGACATTTAAATATTTAGCTCAGTAATGAAACTCTAGAGGGCGCAGGCTGATTGGTCCTTTACAATCAATCTGCAAGCAATCACATCATTAACACATGGCACAACCTGATTGGCCTCTGCTGATCCTGCAGCCAATGAGATTGCTTGCTCAACATTTAGTTCCTCTGAAATCCTCCACCTCCCCAGCTCCACCTGCCTAGAATTGATGTATGTCTATTTATGAGGCGTGTCTGTATATCTATGCCCATACTTGCTCTGCAGCAGCAATAATGAACAGCAGCGTTGCGGATCTAGTCAGCCAAGACCAAATACATTAACATTGCCGTATTGAACATTGTCATGATTGAAATGTGTTTAACTGCACTTTCCAAACTAAACTTAGTTCTCATATATCACCGAATGAGAGATTTGTGGGAAATGGTTTAGTAATCAATCGTGTGGTGATTCTGGATGGTGTCAGTGCACCTTCAGCAGGTCAGAACCACAGAGGCAATTTAACCAACAGCAGAGGTGCCCACAACGTGACACTGCCGGACAACGAGCCGCACATCAGCCCCCTGGTGTAGATACGGCTCACACCGCTGCTGTTTGTCTCCTGCATGTTGATTTACTGCACTCGTTTTTCCCCCTCTCTCTTTAATTTGTTTAGCCCTGCCACCAGTGTGCGTCATAAAATGGAGCTGCCTCTGAGAACATTATCAGTAATTATAGACTAAATGAGACAGCCAGGAAAAGTGCGCTCTCACTGGAACGTTGTGTTCTAGGGCCGTTAATAGAGGAGAACAGGCAACAAGAGTGGTTTGTTAGAGCTGCTACTGTGACAGACTCAGTACGCTGAGAGATGAGAGGGTGTTTTATACAGTATGTGCTTGAATATTTATTTAAACTTCATGAGTTACACGTGGGATTTGTGATTGTGTGTGAGAGATACAGTAGCTCAGACAGAATGGTTTGTCGAGCTGTGGGTTTTCTGTTGTAGTTTGAATGGGTGCAATGCTTCCTAATTTATCCTAACCAGATACAAATTTGATAAAGTGGCAAGAGATAAAGGTTTTCTCTTCCATGTAAATCATCTTATGCAAGCCAACTACAACAGGACATATTGTACTGCTTGGTTTCTTTTCTATGTGTGTTCACGCTAGGTAGGTACACACACACACACACACACACACACACACACACACATTTTTGTAACATGGTGGCTGCTCAGCAAGCCACATTCGGCCTGCTAATGATCAGCTCATAAAACTAGAAACTAGCTAAAGTTGTGCAAAAAACAGCTACGAGTTAAGTGGACACAAGTTCCATACCAACAGAGTTTAATGGAACTTGTAACCGTAGTTGCCTAAAGATGCTTTTGGGAAACATCGTCAGACAGACTCTGCCCTCAAATCAGCTTTTAAAAAACATTGTGACTCTGCGGAGTCTGCACTGCATCATCTTTTATTTTATTTAGCCTCTCTGAAAAGCCTGCGTCGAACTGTGCCTTAAAACCAGTGTTGGGAGTAACGCGTTACAAAAGTAATGCATTACAGTAACAGATTACTTTTTGCTGTAACGCAGTAGTGTAAGGCATTACTAATCAATTTTCAGTAATATTTTACTCGGTACATGTTCAGTAAGGCTTGCGTTACAAGTTACAACAGACTTTTAGTTTTAATTGTAAAAAAAAATACACAGCAAGACCGCGAGACATTAATGAGTGAAAAATGCAAGTAGGCTAAATTACCTGTTCGTGGTCAGTCAATAGCCGCGTGTGGTGTCCAAGTCTGTTAATAAAAACCATATGGCAGCGTCTGATATATTTGTATAGCGATTTATTTTTTACAGGAGTGCCGTGAGGTATGATCTCGGCCTCTGTGCTCGCGCTGGCCAGTGGAGAAGCGGCTAAAGCCTTAATGGTGAAGATGGCATTCGCGAGAAGAAGACTGTACATTCGCGAGATGGACGTATGCGCATTAGGCTATTCGTTCTGTGTTTTCTTTCTAAACAGTTAGGCTATGTTTATGTGGTATTTTTCATGTTTTCATCACGCAATCATGTTTTTGATGCGGTGGTGACGCGTTCATTTAAGGGCAGCGGCGCTGCCGATAAAGCACCTAAAATCTGTCACAAAGAACCGGCAAAAGCAATGATTATGAATATGTCAAATATAGCAAGGAGACATTTTAATTGTTTTTCAATAAAGTCAAGACGAAGTTGACGATGCTGACTCGCGATCTTCGCCGTAGGCTAGTGCATCAGAGAGAAATGCACATTTCATTTCATTTCATAAGCAGAGAGCAGTCTGTTTTCTTTCGTTTTGAATTGTTCTGTTTTACACGTAGACATTTCAACATATATATATATTTTTCAGGTCTGTGAATAGGCTACCAGTACCTTATAGCCTGCCCTACACTGAGTTTTGGTTCATTTATGAGTGAATTGTCCTCCGTGTTGTGATTATTTATAATTGTCTGCTATATTTAGCCTACTTCTTATTTATAAAATCCAGGCAAAATTAAGATACAATTAATAAAAGCAGTATTTTAGTGCCGCTTCAGAGCGCTCGCGTCCGTAACGGAGAACTGTCACGTCTGTAACATTGTTTTTTCCTCATAAATGCGAACACGAAAAATAAAATAAAATGAATATTTTATGTTCTGTGGAGAGCCAACCCTTCTTCATCCGATTTGCGCAGTGTAATTCACAAAATTACAACAACAAAAATCGTTGCCTCCTAAAAGTTAAAGATTTTTTTTTGTCAGGCGCATGACTGTCTTTTCCCTAATATTAAAATTAAAATGCATGTGTGTAGACTGATATTTTTCTAATGTCTGGACTCTTTTCAGGGATGAGCCTATGGATAAACAGACGTTTCAATATTTTGGTATTAATGCATTTTCTGAGAATTTATTTTTCAAGTTTTGACAGCAAATGTCATGTCCATAACGCTGGAATTCCCAAATTTTAAATAATTTATTCTCCACTTGTTTTGTGGTGTAGGTCTACGTATTTTATAATGTTAAGTTAACTTCAAATAATACTAATAGTAATTTAAAGATGTGGTAGCATGGATCTGGACGGTATGAATAACACTGGGAGTTGGAAGGGTTGTGTCGCGATTCTGCAGGTTCGTGGATCTGAGTGTCGCGATTTCGGTTTCATATCGCATATCGTTAAAGCCCTATAGTCATTTTAGAATGTTAAGTTCTACTTCTGTATAGTTATTTTGGTGAAAGTAACTCAAAAGTAATACAGGAGTAATGTAACGCATTACAATTCTGAGACAGTAATATTGTAAGGTAATGAATTACTTTTAAATAACAGTAACATGTAATATATAATGTATTCCAGTTTGGAAGTAACTTGCACAACACTGCTTAAAACTAAAATTAAGCAAACACAAACAGTGTGTTACAGATGCGATTTGAAACTTCATTAAAAGTAAAGTTCATCCACACTTTCTTAATGTTAGAATCACTAGGAAGGCAATGCAAAGTGACGCTGCAAAACGTATAATCTTTGGAAGCGTCTCTCTCTCTCTCTCTCTCTCTCTCTCTCTCTCTCTCTCTCTCTCTCTCTCTCTCTCTCTCTCTCTCTCTCCTACTACATAAATTGGTGGGCGGGGCTAAAGAGGCATCTTTCATCGTACTATGACGTCATATTAAGACAAAATCTGAAACGAGTCATTTTGGCAGCTTGATTTCAATTAAAGCTGTTTTTTGGACTAACAAGCGAGCAACCTCTTATATGCCAAAATTCTCAATTCAAGACCCCATTAAAGTCATTACAAGCCTTAAGTTTGTCGCCCTGTCATGTTTTAAGTCTTCGACAAGTCTGCAATAAGAGGCTCGATACTAATTCACCCTTAATGCATCGAAATCTAATATTTTGTGATATTCTATTCCCATTCTCAACTTTATGTTCACATTTTTGTTTGCAATATCCACTATTTCCCAGTCTTTGCTTCAACATAACTGTAATCCTTCATGGTCACGCCAATAAAGCTTACTTGATTTTGTGTCTGATAAACAAAGGCAGAGCGAGAGAGGGAGAGAGAGTACTGAACGATACACAGATTGTAGTGAGAGAGGTTACTTAGCAACCACAAGTTAAAACAAACCATAACACCACTCTGAGATGGTGTGATTGAATTCAGAGATAATCCCCCACAACAGATCTTCACCCAACAGAACATGTTGTACGTGAACAGAAATGCAATGTGATATTAAAGGTAAATACTCCAAGGTCTTTCAGTCAGATGTTTGCACCAGGGGATAGAGTAAAAGCTGCATCTCATTTTGGCTTCCTCGTAGGTGAGAAATTAATAATTAATTTGATGTTTGCACACCTACAATCTGGAGGCAACAAAGAGCGTTGTGTTGTGAAAGTCACAAACGAATAAAACTAAGGTTACATCTGATTAATCTACATTTAAAAAAATCTTTATCCATTATACACAGTATACTGAGGATTTTTAATTTAATATTGTATCAAACAACCTGAAAAAAAAAAAACATCAAAGGAGACATCAGGGAGATTTCATCAGTGAAAAGGAAAACTCAGAGGTGTATGACAGTGCAGTTCCTCAACTCAAAACAAGCACAAACAAAACAAGTTTGTTTTCAACTTAAACACCACTTTTTTTATATAATTCTTAAATAATGTTTATCTTAAATCTTACCATCATAATTCCAAAAGCAGGATGGATGGATGGATGGATGGGATTGGATGGATAGATGGATTTTTTGAGCCAACTTAATAAATGTAAGTTCCTGTGTCATACTAACCAAACACGTCTTTAGCATACTGTGCTATTGCAGACTAATATGACAGTTCAACTTAAATTCACAATTTTTTGAGTGCCGTTTCATTCATCATTATATGCAATATATATGATTAACAAACAAGAGACTGGTGTCATGACATGCATTAGTATAGTTATTACTCAAGTGAAGCAACTAAACTCACGCCATAACAATGGACCAACATAACAGAACATTAAACATTAATTTTCCCTTTACTGAAAAACACATGACATAACACTAAGGGCCAGATTTACTAAAAGGGGCAAATCAGCGCAAACACCAGTAAATTGACTAGTGCAAACCTTAGTAAATCACCTTGCATGATTTGTTTAAAAACTCTCCTCCCATACATTTTTGTCTGAAAGGAAAACTCCTACAAATGCATATGCAATATGGTCCGCCGCAAAAACAACCCTGTCCACACATTTTCAGCGCTAATTTTTCACCGTGTGTCTTTAGTAAATCCTGATAAAACTGAACGCCAAAAGTGAGTTTGCGCTTATGCAAGCTGCTAGTAAATCTGGCCTAAATCTCTAAATGTACTCTCATAATGCTGTATGTATTTCATAATGCACAATCATTCCAATAATTCATCAGCAAATCATAATTTGAGTAAAAACTTTTGATCGACAGTCCTAAAATAAATACAAATAGATAAGTTGGCGTGTGTGTGTGTGTGTGTGTGTGTGTGTGTGTGTGTGTGTGTGTGTGTGTGTGTGTGTGTGTGTGTGTGTGTGTGTGTGTGTGTGTGTGTGTGTGTGTGTGTGTGTGTGTGTGTGTGTGTGTGTTTGCTGGTAAACCCAATATTATGGGGACAAAATGTCCACACAATGATGGCAATATCCAAAATCGTTGTGGGGACGTTTTTTGGTCACCATGAGGAAACAGCTTCAAACACATACCGTTTACAAAAGTGATGTTTTTTGAAAATGTAAACATGTAGAAAGGTTTCCGTGAGAGGTTTATGGGTAGGGCTAGTGTATGGGAATAGAATATACAGTTTGTACAGTATAAAAATCCTTATGTCTATGGAAAGTCCCCATAAAACATGAAAAAACAACATGTGTGTGTGTTACATCAGGAGAAGTAGGTCACCCCCACAGCCGGAAAATTATGCAATGCAGTAAGAATGTGCCTTTAGCTGAAAGGGAGCTGTGAGAGAAATAGTAGCTCTCACATTAATAACAGAGGGAAGGATAACAACTGATCCAGCAAGCTAATAGATGACAAAGACAAGCTGGGCTGCTCCATTCATATATCACGCAATCGACAAAATCTGCCTGTGCCATTAACACCAACACTATCAGTACATATGTGAGAATTTGTGTAAATGGACTTGCAGGTTTGCGAAGATCAAGGTGAGGCGTTGACATTAAACGCAAGGCAGTGTTTTGTAGGTGACTGTGTTTTCACAATTTTGGCTGGAGAACCACAAAGGCAGCTGAAGTGGGTCTCTGCACCATTCCCATGGCAACTGATCACATGGCTTCTGGGAAAAACCAACGAGGACTGTGTGTAGTTTCATTATGATATGATGTGGTGTTTTTCTTTCTCTCCTCCTCGTCTCATACACGCTCAGTGTGCAGGGACGAGAGACCCAAACCTTGCCCACCCGCAGTAATTGAGAATGTCATGGGCTTTTACCGGAATAGGGGAATAAAGATGTAGTATTGCTGATTAAAGTTATTTACGTGACATGAAAGCTGCATGTAATAATGAATAAGTGGATGGTTAGAACAGGGCTGACCGTTTGGAAGTAAGAACAACAGATTAGAGTTTAATTGAGAAGGACCCTTGAGAGTAGAAAATAAACAGCTGTCTTGACAACACACCAATTTACATCTAGTTAACCAGTCACTCTCTAACCTTGTGTTTGTGATAACAATGAACAGGTTATTTTGGCGCAATTACGTAGTATGTCTTACATTGTAAATAATACTTTGTGGCCACTGATGGCGTTGTTTATTTGCACATGCTGTCTGCATTGTTTTAATGCCCAGTTCACTAAAGGAATTCAATTTGCTAACGCTGTTAACAACCCTAAAAAAATGGTCAGATTAATTGACCCTTCGCAAAGACCCGCCCCCCTTAGTTACTGTCGCTATGTCCGACAAGCTACGCCGCTCTCATGTTCTCACACAGTGAAAAATACATCGTGAGCAGAGAGAGACTGACAACACACTGACAGACAGGACAAACCAGGTTACTTTTCGGTTACTTTTGATATTAAACATATTAAACAAAGTCTCACCTTTCAAATTTGGTCATTTTTTAAAAGAAATTTAAACAATAAATACCGTTTTTTTCTTTAATGGGTCGTGACAGATCGGTGTAGAACATCAGTTAAAGCTGCTTGTGATCCGATCATCTCTTCCTCTAGTTCATTTATAGCATCAAATAAACATGAACGAACATAAGAAGGAAAGTTGAAAGGGTCAGTACACTCCGTTGTTCAAGTTCAAATCCTCCCATGTTAATCTACTATCTCTCCTGACTGCTTTGTCGGACAAAATGGCGGATGGCGAAGTATGATTGGTCAGATACCTGTCAATCAAGCTCCACGCGAAGGGTCAATTATTGTGGAATTCTTGAAGTAGCAGCAGAATCCTGCAATTTGGCGTACTTTACTGGGTTGTACCATAGGTGTTCAAGTTGGTCACACAAACCCCTTGACCAACAGAAAGCTGCTGGGATTAAAAATGACTTCTGTGTGAGCTGTGCTTTAAACATCTCAACGTTATTGACAATGGACTCCACATGCCTTAAGTGGGTCTTAAAAAAGTTTACATTACGCAAGCATGAAATACCGAAAATGTACTATACTGCGTGTGTGTATATATGCATATAGACTACATTGCCATAAATCAATTCCAGCAGGTCAATACCATAAATTTTGTGAAGGCGTCATCTACAAGAAGTCAAATTTACATTGAAAGGAGACATGTTTGTGCTGAAAAGAATGACAATGGCTATGAAATTATGTTCAGCGCATTATTTTTTTTTTTTTTTTTGCGCTAAAATTCGATGTAATCTGAGTACTCCGTGAATAAACCATTGAATGTTTAACAGTGATTTCGTTGTTATAATCTTGCTGGATGTCCTTAAGATAAATCTCAGATACACCAATTGCATTACTGTCATTTTGAAATCAAAACAATGAATCATGTGTCTGTAATGTAAGTGTTTGCATAATTGCATATTAACTGTAATTCTGTTGAACTGCAAAACATATGGCATTGATGATTCAGTTGTGCAGATAATTGTGTAGAGGATGATAACATCTGCCTGTAACTGAGTGTTTGGCTTTACTTCTTGCCAGTTTGTTTCACAGAAGACCACCAGGAAACGTCCCAAACTATTGCAGTACGATTACTGGAAAAGGGACTAATCTCTGTGTGTGCATTTTTTGTAATAGATGAATAGTTGTTTTTATTAGACCCATAAGATTAATAAAAATCTCTGCAACAATGAAGTCATTTCAAGAGATTTCCCCAACACTCCCCCGTCTGCCATTGGCTGACCAAATAGGCCCAAATTCACACCATTGGTTGAGCCAATTGAGGCTGGTCGGGATGTTAAAACAGCAAGAGCCACAGTGTTACAGGATTTAACATAGTTGGCTTACTTTTACTTTAATAACATTAAAAGAAATACACACACTTGAGCTTTATAAGACAGAGCCACTTTGGTTCTATGATTGAGTCGATACTCACTTGTCTCTTCAGGTTCTCCTTGAATCTGTATCATGCAGTCTGACATGTAACAGCAGATACTGTATAGCAGCATCGTCTTTATGCCACAGAGCTCCAAACTGCAGTTTTCATTACCGCAGGATACTACACACACATCTACGCTGACACACTGTGCCCCAATAGGTTTGCTTTGATAACAGCAAGGGCTTGACTTAGTTGCCATGCCAACAGGACAGAACAAAGACAGTAGCCATAATGATAGCAGCAATAGGAGATATGAGAATCACAGCTTCATGCATTTATATTCACATGCCGTGATACAAATTAAGCACATAAAACCTCATTGTCTGGGTTATACAAAGTCTTTTTTGGCATTAGTGATAATGAATATTTTGATAATGATAATGAATTTACCGTCAACAACCTGATATGCTATGTGCATTTAATACAAAATTTTAAGAGTTAGGTCACCAATTTGTATTATTACTGTGTGGTTATTATTACACATACTTAGATGGAATTGAACAAACCCTTAAGTATTAAACATTAGTGAGGATGCGGATTGAAAAGTAGATGCATGCTTTTATTTTTATAAGCGATCAGACTTGTAGACGATAAAAACTAGTGCTGTCAAATCGATTAATTGCGACTAATCGATTTCTAGCCTTTTCTAGGCACCACAACATACCAGAGAAATGGTTCGGGTGTGGGTCAGTAGGCAACAACTACCATGCAAAATATCCTAGCAACATGCCACAAAAAATCTCAGAACATTTGTAAAAATCTGCATTTATTTATAGAAAAGTTTAATATAGACTTGGCTAACATTCTGGCAAGGTTCTCTCAAAGTTATAAACAAATGTTCTTCCAGTAACAATAGTTATCTAGAAACCAACGACCACCCCGAACACAATCAACTAAATGTCCAAGAAACCACCAAAAAATCATATCAGAGACCTGCCTAGAGACCATAATGTCCGAGGCCGTGTGTCCACCAAAGCGATTTTTCTGAGGCTGGCGTATTATGTTTTCAATGGTAGCGCCGCGTTTTTAAGACAAGGTGCTGAGCGTATTTCACGCTGAGAGCTCAGCGTTTTTTATTAGTTGTAGAGAGCTGGAGAATGTTCAACTTTAGGTAAAACGCAGCACTGGTCACTTTTTACCCAGCCGTCCAATGACAGTGGAGGAGGGGCGGGACAATTACCACACTGACCAACCATCGCATCCTGCTTGTACAACATTTACAAACGACAACAAGCACATCTCTTCATCCAAAACTAGTGCCAGAACAAGTATGTTACATTCTGTATACATTTTTATATTCAGAAACAAACTATTTCCAAAATCAGATACTAGTAACAGTTCCGTGGATATTCTGTATCATAGTTCATATATAGCACATAGCACCAAAAAAAATGATGCACCGCCGAAGCGCTTTCAAGTGCGAGCAGCAAGGTGTTTTCAGAAGAGCGTTGGCGTTTTCAGCTGGCTAAAAATGCTTGGACATACGGCCTAAATGCCATAGCTACCACTCAGTACATCCTAGCAACTGCTCAACATATAATCAGAATGCCCTAGCAACCACCCAACATCATACACTGTAAAAAAAAAGTTGCTGCCTAAAATGTTTAAGTACAATTAACTTTGATGTTTAAGTCATTTCAACTTAAATTACATTAAACTGACTTAAAAAATTAGTTTCATCTTGTATTAACTGTATAAAAACATGTTGTCATAACTTAATCCTATAATTTTTAACAGTGTATCAGCGACGACCCAGAACACCCTTGAGACCATTTCTTAAAAATGCCCTAGCTACTACCAAGAACACCCTAGCAACCACCCAGCAACTAACCAGACTGCCCTAGCAACCACCCATACATCATATCAGTGACCTCTCAGAACACTCTAGCAACAATCTAGATACCACATTATCCTAACAATACCCTAAATACCACTCTGGACACCATAACAACTGCCTAGAAACTCACCAGAATGCCCTAGTAACACCTTAGTGACATAATATCTTAACAATGCCCTAGCTGTCACCCAGAACACCCTAGAAATCAACCAGCATGCCTTAGCAATTACCAAAACATGATATCAGTTATTTTCCACAGGCAAGCACTCCATATAGTTGTTATTTGTTATGTTGCAACTACATATCTACAGTGGTTGCTATTCTCTCCTTGGACTATTGCCACTTTAATTCAATGTGTTCAGCTCTCTCACTCTCTTCTCTATGACCCCTTTCTTGATGACACATTAGCCGAATCCCCGACTCCACATGATCCAGCTTTACATTCAGCCTGTGATCAGCACAGTTTCACTCTGATAGTTCATGATCGGGCACACGGCTGCAGGACGCGATCCGATCTCTAAGGTGTGACAGGATGAGATCATATCCATATCGGCTCAAATGGACTGAGTTCAGATTGCGCCATAAAGCCTTTGCATGTGTCAAATCAGCTGGCTATTTTTAGCTGCTCTTTGTGGTTGGGTAGTCTGGTGGGATTTGTAGATAGTGGCTCTCTCCTAGTCTAGGCTGGAAGACTGCAGGCAGGATGAGTAAAGACAGAACTAAACGGATTGATCCTATCTTCCCCACCCCCACTCCATCTCTTCCTACAACATACTCCCTGTTCCTTTCAGTCTGGAAAGATTGATTAATCCCTTCGATTAAAGACCCCCACGGAGCTCCATTATCTGTAGCAGGTACGATTTCAGCACATCGCGAGGATTTCGTAGATTGCACCAATTAAACAACACACCCTAGAGATTTATCGCTCGTTCTCTTGGGTAGCCTACACCATGTGGCCAGTACGATGTTATTTATTCTAAGTGAATGTGTAATATAAGTAGCAGGTTAGGAAGGCTACCCCCTCCTGATGTAGCAGGCAGACAACTGGACCTGATTGAGTCAGTCTTATAGATTGAAACAGACTCCCATTGAGAAACAAAGCGGCCGCCCCATTTATACTAATTCAATATATACAATTTCCAGGTCAACTTTAGTGTATTTTGTTCTTCGAATCACAAAGCTAGAAAAAAAGGCAGGTTACAGATGGTTTTAAAGACATGATTAAATTAGTGTGATGTTGGCATGAAAAGAGATTCTACTGGGTTTTTTTTTTTTTACTGTCTTTGATGACTGTATAACAATTTTGCTTTCAAATAACCCATTTTTCAAAAGCTTTGCTCCCTTGCAATGTTAGAACTAGTAGTATCAATCTTAAATTTGTAGCTTTTTAAAAACTGAAAGGCCAATGTCAAGGGAACATGGAGATAAATAAAGACAGACAGAGGAAGAAAGAGAATGTAAACATGAACTTCAATAGGTTTCTGTGTGAAGAGAGCCACCCAGTGGCTGAATGTATATGGACATTTTGTATACATACATTCAGTGACCAAACAAAGACACAGTATCTATACTTCAGGAAAATTACTGGTCTCAATCAAATACTCGCCTCGGTCAAAGTGATAAACATCTGTGCATATCATCCACCAAGCAATGACACAATGAAATGCACATAAAAAGAAGCTTCTCTTAAAGGGATAGTTCACCTAAAAAAAAAAAAAAATTGTCATCATTTACTCACCCTCATGTCATTTCACATTTCTTTCTGTGTAACACAAACTAGTTCAAGGAAAGTCATACGGGTTTGAAACAACATACTGGTGAAGAAAATAATGACAATTTTCAATTTTGGGTGCACGGTCCCTTTAATGAAGAATTTATTAGTAGCAACACCCTGGAGAACATAATATCTGAGCAATACCCAACTATAACCCAGAACCCCCTAGCAAACGCATAACTAATCTGACTGGCAACACCCATGAGAACATATCTTAGCAATGCCCTATTATCCCCCCAATAAAAAAACTAGCAAAAATGCCCAGAACACCCTAGTAACACACTAGAGACACTAATATCTTAACAATGGCCTAGCTACTGCTCACAATGCCAGAACACCCAAGCAACCAATCAGAATGCCTTGGCCTGTGCCCAAACATGCTATCAGTGATTTTGCATGCAGGCACATTATAACATATCTTATTACATGTGTTAATGTTTCACAGGAAAATGACCAAAACTAGCCCTCTTCTTTTGAACTTCACTTAGATTGGATTTCTGTACAGTTCACATTTTTGAATGACTTCATCCACAAACACTAGTTTAAAATTCCTCCCGTTCCTATGTTCAATCATTCACGTGGCAGCCTTTGGAAATGGGGGGAAAACACAAAAACACACCTATCCAGACATCAAGGCCAACTGTAAGGATTTGATCCCTGTGAAGACGTCCCTGTGCAGACGTGTATTTTTGTTGTTGTAGTCTATTGTTCAGAAGAAGTCTGTGGCTCCCAGAGCTGCCGCCCTCACTCTATCAGAACTGACGGAAGTGTTACGTACTTCCTTCAATTCTCTCCTCTCGGGACTAACACAAAGTGCTCCGTCTGAGAACAACACCGCACTGTAAAAAGACACATGAAAAGACCTATGAGAGAACAGGGGTAAGGTGATTTTTCCCATTCAGTTTTTTCCTCTATCACTCACTGTTTCTAAAAGTAACTCGCTTTTTACACTGTTTTTTTTTTTTTTTTTTCTCAATATTTGATTTGTCACTTTTTTATCTTATGATGCTTTGAATTTTCAAGTCCATCTAGAGGTTATTGCAAGTTGATAGATCATTTCACGAGCTCACCCTTACATATAATCGGATATAGGAAAAAGTATGCATATTTGGGATGCTGACGGAGGGGAGGGCTGAGCTCCAAGATAGGAATTTGGCCCGAACCCAGAGTACTCCCCCCATCCCTGGTTGGGATAGGAAATATTTAAGAGCGTGGAGTTGGGGTAGTGGAGGGATGCTAGAAACTATAGGTTGGCTATGTATACGCCTCCTCTCGTGCTAATAAAGGTTAATTGTATAAACATGATCCTCCCCCAAAAAAACAAATAAAACAATTTATATTTAAGTTAATTTGGCTAAATTGAGATATTGGTGATGTATGAATGACTCAAAAACATAAATGCAAAATACATCAATAAATCAAACCTTTAATAAATCACTGTTTTAACCATTACTCCCATCACGGGTTCATGACATAAGAGATGTTTGTGACAGTATGCGCAACTTCTAACACTAGATGGCAGCCTAGTTCAGCAATCCTGACGATATCTTAAAACATGATCATTCTGCCTAAATGATCTCCATAAATAATAGTTTACCCAAAAAAATACTATGAAAAAATACATAACTCTAACTCTGCCAGGAAATAAATATACATATAAATGAAAATTAATGTATTTTAATATCTCCATAACCTCTTAGTGTCAGGGTTATGTCACCTCTGTAGTCTATTGCTTGGTTTTGTGACAGAGCCCTGACACGGTTTGTCTTGTACTGTGTAGCACACAGCTTGTGTTTTACATTAGCTGTGTATTTCATGTTGTCATGTTTGATGTGAACACATGGCTTATGAGTGTTCTCATTGGCTGGTGTTCATGTCTCGTTTTGTGTGAGCACATGGCTTGTGATTTGTTTTACTGGCCATGTGCTTGTTTTTTTTGCTGCCTGCCCCCACGGAGTAGTTTTTGTTTAAATTTTTTACTTAATAAATACCCAATGCCATACACTTGAGTCCTCGCTCCTTTCACCTACCCAAACCCTGACACTTAGTGTTTTACTTTCAGCCTTTTATTTATTTCCCTCCAATAGGTGAAATGTCTAAAACTTTATAATAATTCTAGTTTTATATAGTTACAGTTTCATGTTTTTCTTAATGAAAAAGGTGATGTAAACGTCAACTTGAAACAACATGTCAATCACACGAGATCACAGCAATAGCAAACAAGGACACCATCAAATCATGTCCCGTCCTACATTTATTTTCTTGTTTGACAGGCTGTTTCACTCGGATATAAATCAAAATAGGGAAGAAAAGATTTATTTCATTCTGACTTTAATAATCAGTAACAACAAACAGGATGAACTATAGATTTGAGACAATTAAGTACGAAAATTCTAACATCTGACCTAGAAAAAAACTTAATAAAACAAATTCAGAATACTTAAGTACATGTATATAACGATTTAAAATCACTGTTTTCTATTTTCCAATGTAATTTATACTGGTTATCGCATAGCTGAATTACTCTTCAGTGTCACAATATCTTTCAGAAATAATTATGATATGCTGATTTGCTGCTCAAGCAAAATTTCTTATTATTATCTTATTATTGTTGAAAACGTTGTTCTGATTAATGTTTTTTTTTTCTGCAAACCATGATACTTTTTTTCAGGATTCTTTGATAAATGAGTGAGTAAAAAAAAAAAAACATTTATTTGAAATATGTTTTTTATTGTCACTTGATCAGTTGAAGTTCTTATGAATAAAATTATTACACTTTAATTTAAGGCATCCTTATTACAGTGTAATTATCTATTTAAGTACTGAGTAATAATAATGAACTACATAAACTTACTATAGGGTTAGGGTTAATATTAGGCTTTGGTTTAGTTGCATTTAATTATGCATAATTATATATATTACTATAGTAGATACATGTAACATGTAACAAGGACACTGTCTTTTTTCTTTCAGGAAAAAAAAAATCTTAATGACCCCACATTTTTGAATGGTAGTGTACTGTTATAACTTAGATAGACCTTGAAGTACCATGTCAATACTATAGTATTTGAATATGGAAATCATTCAGTATGGTATTATATATCACAGAATCATATTCTTGCCATCTAATGTGTGGTATCACCATGCAAGGGATATTGTAATCTGCTTTTATAAATGTTCACTTTCAAGACAACTTGTTTCTTTGTCATCAGTGCGTCTATGTTCACATACAGACATTAGTTGAGAGAGCAAGTGATTCTATTGTGCCTGTCACTCTTGTAGCACCAGCAGCTATCTGAAACATTTTGAGCACAGAGGCTTACACTCAGGGTTAGCACGTCTCTCTCTCTAATAATGCTCCTCACAAACGGGCTTAACCAATAGAACACCTGCAGAAAAGTTTAAACTGCCACCGACAGACACAATCGCCTGCTGGGAATGGGATTATCGGCCAGGTAATCCAGAAAGAACAAAGACACCTGAAGGTAAACACAATTTATGTTTGTCAAAGTAACGTTTAAAGGAGTTTGGTTCGATTCATGATGTCAGTGCTTCATCTAGGATAAGTTTGACTTTTGATTTTCTTTTAACATCTATAAATGGATTTGTTTTAGCTCATTTGAGGGGCAAAAACGGTTAGCCGGTTACTGAAAAGGGAAAAAGAGAGAGAGAGAGAAATAATGCACTTGAGTAAACATCCACAGAAATTGAACTTCTAGCCTCGAGACACTGAGGCGTTATCCTTTTCATTTTTCTTAAGCCGTGTCTTGTTTGTTGATCAAACTTTATTGAGTATTTGAGCTATTGCTTGACTGTTACAGCAGACCCTTCGAGCAATCCATGACTTTTTTCTCTTGATTTAATAAAATTACCATCAACAAATCCAAACTATTTTATCATATAAAACAGATGACTCTATACTGTTTCGTTGGTGTATTTGTGTGTAGTTTATCATCCATCTGTAGCAGCAGGTTATGTGAATTCCTGCCCTGACCTCTTGACCTGTGTTTGGTGAAGGCCCACAGACTGACCTTCAGCGAGAGCCCGCAGCCTCTCTGGTGCCGCTGTTTTCAGACACCATATCAGATCCCAAGCCGGCAGGCAGCAAAGCCACGACCCATTAGCACTTCACACACATGGGAGACAGAGACGCTCGCTGAGGGGTGTGTCGGGGCTCATGCTTTCTAACTGGCTGTGAATCAATGTAACTTTAAAGACAACAGATGCACCATGGGTGTAGATTTTAATTTGGATGAACCTGGCAAAGTTAAGGGACTACTGAACAATATCAATATAACGATTGTAGTTATATATAGTGATTGATCAGACAGACAGACAAACAGAATGACATATAGAACAATAGATAGAATAGAAGGAAATGATAGAATGATATAGACGCAAAGACATATAGGCCAAATGGAACATAAAGTAAATGTGTGCTCCCCGCTTTTCTCTCAATAACAAAATAAACACGCAACAAAATTGAGAAAACAGCAAGCATTTTTTAATAAAGCATAAGAAAACCATCTGATCATAGCAACGTGGATATGTTTGCATGAGCTCTGCAATTCTGCACTCTAATAGTTTTATAGCACTGTATACAATAGATTTCTTAAAATCAAGCAGATTTAGTGTATTAAACATGAAAAACAGTGTCAGTGTCTCCTTTCACCAGAAGTACAACTTCATTTTCTACTACAAAGCAGCTTGTCCAGTGTGTTTATGTTTTTATTTGCAGACATCTGAACTCTACGGATTGAACAGAAGAAATGAATGAGAAAAGATTTCCACATGAAAGAAGGCGGAGCCTCTGCGCACACCTACCTATTACGTAATCACCACGGACCAATGGTAGCACAAAGGTCATAAAAATTGGAAAGAAATCCAAGTCCAGGCACTCAGTAGGTTACAAATGTAGAAAAGGCTTTATTGTACGATCGAGGGCTAAACCATTAAAAAACACCAACGCGTATCGGCCCACTGGCCTTCATCAGGGTGTTGGTAACAAACAAACAGAATCAGGCAATACTTATGATAGCATTGATTTCAGGTGTGCCACTCTGGCACTTGCAACACACATGTGGCCACTAGAGGCAATAGTTCAGGTCATGTCTAATGTCAGAAGTTTAAAACATACAAGTACAAAACTTCAAGTGGAGAAATAGGAGTGACACCACTACATCTAGTGTACTCCACACGGAATGTACCAAATGCCAATAAATGTGAAAAGGCTAGTTACCCATCATGATTCAAATTTAAAAGTCAAGATGGTTCTAAAAACATTGATAGAAAGAGGCATCACATTCAAGAATTGAAACACTGTGTCAATTAAAGCACAACAATTACAAAAAAGGTGATAGGTCAAAATCTTCATTGAGACCTGGATGACTAGTGGCCCTCAAAGAATAAATCCAATATGTCTCCCTTTGTTTAAGGCGTTTGATTATGTCCCCGCCTCTGGCATCAAGGCGAACAGCCTCAATGCCCACTACTCGTAAGGTCGAATCCCTTCCATGTTAAGCGTCTATATAGTGTTTGGCCATTGGGTAATTTATATTTCCAGTCCGGATGGCATACCTATGCTCAGCTACCCTGTCTCTTAATCTCCTTTTAGTAAGGCCTATATAAAAACATCCACAAGTGCACTCTAATCGATAGACAACATGGGTGGTATTGCAATTTATAAAACTGTTAACGGTGTAAGTCTTATTACTGGAAACATCCATAAATGTATCAGATTTAACCATATTCTCACAATAATTACAGTTACCGCAAGGAAAATTCCCCTTAGGTTGACGGAGCCAAATTTCACGTTTAGGAGCAGGGAGGTAACTTCTTACTAACTTATCTTTAATTGTGGGGGCCCTCCTAAAACTGATCCCAGGTGGCTCCGTGAATACTTCCCGTAAAGTCGGATCATGTTCCAGTTTTTCTTTATAATGCGTTTAATCTGGATAGCCTCTTTACTAGTGCTGTAGCGACGCGTCGATGACGTCGACGCTTCGACGTCAAAATTACGTCGACGCCATATTTTTGCGTCGACGCTTTCTTCATTTATTTATTTTTTTGCACCGTTTCCGGCAATACAGCTCGCAAACACACGTGGGAGACCGAAACATTGCAGAATGGAGGACGAAAACCACTAGAAGTGAATGTGCTTTCCATTAAATGAATCACACGCAGTAAACAAATCCTTAACAAAAAAAACCTTTGCAATTTAGACGCGCAAACTGAGTGCCGGTGCGGTAGGGTGGCCATACGTCCGGATTTTGGCCGGACAGTCCGGATTTTAAGCGCCCTGTCCGGCGTCCGGCGCAGCCTCAAGCCGGACACTCATTTGTCCTCCTTTTTGGAGTTGCGCTGAATTGTTGAAAAAAATTAACCTATAAAAAGCCCGCATAATGATAGCGGCTCTCTGATTCCCCTAAATTAGGCCGGTGACACACTGGCTGCGTGGCGTGAGCGTGGCGTTTCTGTTGCGTGTCAGCTGCGTCGCGTTTTCTGTGTCTTTGCACATCAGAAGCGTGTCTGACGCGGCGCTGCTGACACGCATCACCCTTGTTCAACATATGGGAGAAAGTTGTGGAAGCCCTATACTTCGTGTTAAGCATAAAGCCTACTGATAAAGACAATGTCAGCACAGCAGTATTGACAGCAAAATAGACTACAGAATATTTCGTTCTGTCTTGACAGGTGCAATATTTGAAAATTGATAATTAGGCCTATTTATTTATTTATTTTTAAATGAGGCCTATATTTATATCTGAATTTGTCAAAAATGTAATTTATTAATATGTATTCGTGTACAAAATAACATAGAAACATATTTTCCTATTGTATTTTGCCTGGAAACGCTTCCCACACGCTTGCATGTCGCGTGAAAAATAGGCGTCGGTTCTATTTCTAGCATGAGACGCGCGTGTCACGCAGGCAGTGTGCAAGCTCACCTGTTAACATGGGAGTCGAAATAAAAACGGACACGCCACGCAGCTGAGACGCGCACGCCACGCAGCCAGTGTGTCACCGGCCTGTTCAAATCTCTAGAGCCGCGCGTGCGAGACAGAACATACTGTATGTGTTCCAAACCGTGCAGCGCGCGGCAGAGAGCGAGAGACCTTGCGTGCCCCAGCACCCAAAATACAGAAATACGTTTCCCTCGTATTAAAGCTGATATTAGTATTTAAACATTCTCTATGATAAAAAATGTTTGCACGAAATATTTTAATAACACGGGTTTGGCGGTTATAGAGTTCTAATGACGGTGTTCAAATACATAACATTAGACTAAGGTTAGCCAGCTTATACAGTATCATGATTCGGTACGCTAGTTCGTATTTATTTGACATGCATTATGGTTTTTTATTAATCGAGCAGCAGAATTAATCTTCCAATTAGTCGTTAGATTAGTCGACTAATCGATAAAATAATCGCCCAACTAATCGTTTTGTTAATAATCGTTTACCCCAGCCCTACTCTTTACTGTAATTAGTGACAAAGTAGGGTTTTTGAGTTGGCAATATTTTGGGTCTAGACTGGAGCAGGTTCTTCCTTTCAAGTGATTGAGCTCTATTATGAGCTTGAATGAGAGTTTGTGTTTGATAACCTCTTTGTCGAAAACGCCGCTGCATATCCATAGATTGATTTTGGAAATCCTGATCTGAATCACATATACGCCTTAGTCTCTGGATCTGTCCAAAGGGTATGTTATCAATAAGCCATGGGGGATGAAAACTGTTTGCATGCAGTAAGGTATTACGATCTGTTGCTTTTCTAAAAATAGATGTATGCAAAAATCCCTCATTATCCTTTGAAATCCGTAGATCCAGAAAGTTAATGGCGTGTAGGTCGTAGTCCAGACTAAATTTAAGGTTCTCATTTAGACTGTTTACATAAACATGAAAGTCTACAAGTTCTTGTTCTAAACCTGAGAACATCAGAATCACATCGTCAATATATCTACCCCACCACAAAATTTTGTCTTTAAAAGGGTTATCTTGAGAGAATATATATCGCTCCTCCCACAAGCCTAAAAACAGATTGGCATAATTGGGAGCAAAACAAGCGCCCATTGCCGTCCCCTTTTCCTGTCTGTACAGTTTGTCTTGAAAGAGAAAGATGTTATTCTTTAAAGTCCACTCAGTAAGTTGCACTATAAAGTCACTGGGAGGCATCGAATGTTCAGGTCTGGATGACAGATAGTGTTTCAAAGCCTCTAGACCCTCGTCATGTACAATATTACTATATAAAGACTCTACATCCATTGTGGCCATAATGCAAGAGCCTATGTTACCTATTTGCTCAATTTTCTTCAAACCCTGTGTAGTATCTTGAATATAAGAAGGCAAATCTGTAACAAATGGCTTGATGAAATAATCCACAAACTTGGAAGCAGGTTCAGTTATTAAATCATTCCCGCTGATTATCGGTCTACCAGGTGGATTTTCCAGGTCCTTGTGGACTTTAGGGAGCATATAAAAAAGCACAAAGGTGTTTACCAGCTTTAGCGAACTTTTCCGGAAAATAGACTTTGGCAACCTGTTTCGAACTCCCAAAACAAACTTTTGTTCGAAATGATGTCATATCAGTTCTTTCTTTGATTTCCCTTAAAGTATATCAGGGCCTTTAGAACAACAGACAGACAGAACATTAGAACGACAGACAGACCGAATATTAGAACGACAAACCGACAGAAAGAAAATTATAACGACAGACAGATCATTAGAACTAGACAAAACATTAGAATGACAGACAAAACATTAGAATGACAGACAGAACATTAGAACTACAGACAGAACATTAGAACTACAGACAGAACATTAGAACATCAAACAGAACATTAGAACTACAGACAGAACATTAGTATGACAGACAGAACATTAGAACTACAGACAGAACATTAGTATGACAGACAGAACATTAAAACTACAGACAGAACATTAGAACTACAGACAGAACATTAGTATGACAGACAGAACATTAGAACTACAGACATAACATTAGTATGACAGACAGAACTTTAGAATTACAGACAGAACATTAGTATGACAGACAGAACATTAGAACTACAGACAGAACATTAGTATGACAGACAGAACATTAGTATGACAGACAGAACATTAGAACTACAGACAGAACATTAGTATGACAGACAGAACTTTAGAATTACAGACAGAACATTAAAACTACAGACAGAACATTAGAACTACAGACAGAACATTAGAACATCAAACAGACCATTAGAACTACAGACAGAACATTAGAACTACAGACAGAACATTAGTATGACAGACAGAACATTAGAACTACAGACAGAACATTAGAACATCAAACAGACCATTAGAACGACAGACAGAACATTAGAACTACAGACAGAACATTAGTATGACAGACAGAACATTAGAACTACAGACAGAATATTAGAACTACAGACAGAACATTAGAACTACAGACAGAACATTAGTATGACAGACAGAACATTAGAACTACAGACAGAATATTAGAACTACAGACAGAACATTAGTATGACAGACAGAATATTAGAACGACAGACAGAACATTAGAACTACAGACAGAACATTAGAACTACAGACAGAACATTAGTATGACAGACAGAACATTAGAACTACAGACAGAATATTAGAACTACAGACAGAACATTAGAACTACAGACAGAACATTAGTATGACAGACAGAACATTAGAACTAGAGACAGAACATGAGAACATCAAACATAACATTAGAACTACAGACAGAACATTAGTATGACAGACAGAACATTAAAACTACAGACAGAACATTAGAACTACAGACAGAACATTAGTATGACAGACAGAACATTAGAACTACAGACAGAACATTAGTATGACAGACAGAACTTTAGAATTACAGACAGAACATTAGTATGACAGACAGAACATTAGAACTACAGACAGAACATTAGTATGACAGACAGAACATTAGAACTACAGACAGAACATTAGTATGACAGACAGAACTTTAGAATTACAGACAGAACATTAGAACATCAAACAGAACATTAGAACTACAGACAGAACATTAGAACTACAGACAGAACATTAGAGAACTACAGACAGAACATTAGAACTACAGACAGAACATTAGAACTACACACAGAATATTAGAACTACAGACAGAACATTAGTACTACAGACAGAACATTAGTATGACATAGCCTACAGAACATTAGAACTGCAGACAGAACATTAGAACATCAAACAGAACATTAGAACATCAAACAGAACATTAGAACTACAGACAGAACATTAGAACTACAGACAGAACATTAGAACTACAGACAGAACATTAGAATGACAGAGAACATTAGAAATACAGGTAACACTTTAGAATACAGTTCCTTCGTTAATGAATAACTACACAGGAACAAATGAGTAACACAATATTAACAATCTAGTAACTACTATTAACTAACAAGAAATTCTGATTAACAAATTAGTAAGTAATAGCACACAGATGAAAGTGGTAGTTCACTATTAACTAATTGATAACTACTATTTTTTAATGCTTCCCAGAGAACTACTGAAAAAGATTAATAATTCATGCAAAACTAATCAATAACTAATGCAGGACAAATGACTAGCATTACATTAACATTAATAACTGCTACTGTAAACAAATACACAAGGTTTATCAATATGTAATAGCATAGCAGACTTATGATTTGGGAAATAATTAGCCTATGCTCTCTCCTAGAGAACTATTTATCAACAGAATCATTTTAAAGAAATGGCTTTTTAAATGCAGTTGTCGGGACCTTACTTGTCCTGTAGTGATTCAATGCCAGTCCAGAGGAATGCCAGAAAATTGGCCAGAGTCACGGTGACGGCTGGAACATATTGAGTTATCAGCCATCCAAATACCATATACAGTGATTTTATTATTTAACCTACCTCGCAAAAAATATGTTTTTATTTATGTCGCCTAGCTCATATACGTGTGTGCAAATATCTTGTGAAGGATTAAAAGATTCTACACTTTAGGATTGGCTTTTTATGTAAGAATCATGGTAACTAACTATTAATGACTCAAGTGTTACTACATAGTTCTATGGTTATTACTATCCAAAATTTCACCAAAAACCTCAAAAGCTTAAAAGAATAAGTAATTCCTTTAGAAGTAGTAACACTTGAGTCATTACTAGTTAGTTACCATGATATTCACTTTACAATACGGATCCAAATAATTAGTCATTCCTTTAGAAGTATGTAGTAACACTTGAGTAATTACTAGTTAGTTACCATGTTTCTTACAGTAGTTCTCTGGGAAGCATTAAAAAAAAGTAGTTATTGATTAGTTAATAGTGAACTACCACTTTCACCTGTGTGCTATTACTTACTAATTTGTTAATCAGAATTTCTCGTTAGTTAATAGTAGTTACTAGATTGTTAATATTGTGTTACTCATTTGTTCCTGTGTAGTTATTCATTAACGAAGGAACCGTATTCTAAAGTGTTACCGAAATACAGACAGAACATAAGAACAACAGAGAACATTAGAACTACAGACAGAACATAAGAACGACATACAGAACATTAGAAATACAGACAGAACATTAGAACAGATAACATTAGAACTACAGACAGAACAAGAACCACATACAGAACATTAGAAATACAGACAGAACATTAGAACTACAGACAGAACATTAGAACTACAGACAGAACAATAGAACGACAGAAAGAACATCAGAACGACAGACAGAAAATTAGAACGAAACAGAAAGAACATTAGAACGACAGAGAACATTAGAACTACAGACAGAACATTAGAACTAAAGACAGAACATTAGAACGACAGACAGAACATTAGAACGACAGACATAACATTAGAACGACAGAGAACAATAGAACTACAGACAGAACATAAGAACGACAGACAGAACATTAGAACTACAGACAGAACATTAGAACGACAGACAGAACATTAGAACTACAGACAGAACATTAGAACGACAGACAGAACATTAGAACGACAGACAGAACATTAGAACGACAGACAGAACATTAGAACGAAAGACAGAACATTAGAACGACAGAGAACATTAGAACAACAGAAAGAACATAAGAACGACACAGAACATTAGAATGACAGTCAGAACATTAGAACGACAGAGAACATTAGAACTACAGACAGAACATAAGAACGACAGACAGAACATTAGAACTAAAGACAGAACATTAGAACGACAGACAGAACATTAGAACGACAGACAGAACATTAGAACGACAGACAGAACATTAGAACGACAGACAGAACATTAGAACGAAAGACAGAACATTAGAACGACAGAGAACATTAGAACAACAGAAAGAACATAAGAACGACACAGAACATTAGAACGACAGTCAGAACATTAGAACGAAACAGAAAGAACATTAGAACAAAACAGACAGAACATTAGAACGAAACAGACAGAACATTGGAACGAAACAGAAAGAACATTAGAACGAAACAGACAGAACATTGGAACGAAACAGAAAGAAAATTAGAACGAAACAGACAGAACATTGGAACGAAACAGAAAGAACATTAGAATGAAACAGACAGAACATTGGAACGAAAACAGACAACATTAGAATGAAACAGACAGAACATTGGAACGAAACAGAAAGAACATTAGGACGAAACAGACAGAACATTGGAACGAAACAGAAAGAACATTAGAATGAAACAGACAGAACATTGGAACGAAACAGAAAGAACATTAGAATGAAACAGACAGAAAATTGGAACGAAACAGACAGAACATTAGAACGAAACAGACAGAACATTGGAACGAAACAGAAAGAAAATTAGAACGAAACAGAATAACAAAATGATGGATAGAACGACAGACAGAACAAAGAAAAAACATTGTGCATGTGTATAGTTTGATATTAAAATGTGACTCATTGTTTTGTGGAACAGGCTCTCGTGACAAACACACAGTGCTGCATCTTCAAGTGGTGCAAACTCACAATATTGTGACCTTACCGTCCTCATCATAATAAAAAGTCACGCTGTGATCAGCTAAGCAAATTTAAATAAGCAGAGCCTTTTATTGCAGCCAATGCTTTGTCTGGATGGACACAGGCAGCTTTGAAGTGCCAGCTGATGCCAAGCATCTCTGTTCACACAACACGGCTACTCATTCACACACTTTGTCGTTTTATTTGGTTTGGGGAACATTTGGGGATTAAGTCCATCTGTAAACATCTAAACGAGGTTAAAAATACTTGTTGACTCAAGGTTATTTTCTACAGTCACAGCGACGTCAAGGAACTTTGACAAATAACATTGTTTGACCATGCAACATGGGGCTTTCAACATCACAAGCTCAACCGATATTGTTTTGCTTGAAGCTGGCACTGTTATTGAGTTTTAAGCCGTGTAATTTTCCATACCCCAGTGCATTTGCAAGCTCATACGGAGACCCATTGATCAACAGAATGCTATAATTATTTTGACCTTGGGCCAAAATGTTGGAACATAAAAAGCTAAGTGTGTACTCAGTCAGAAATTTCCACCTGACCCAGCCAGGACTTGTCAGTAGAGCTCCGCTAGGCATTGACACACTACTCTTTGCAGCATGTATAGCTGGAAGTTTCCAGATTCTGACAGCACCAGAAAGCCCAGCATGCCACATAACGTACCATGACTTCCTAGAAATCCTCTGGGTTCTTATGAGACAGCAAGTGCACAGGCTCATTTATTCATCTTAGGTTACATGATCTGAGGTGGCTGGGTGTTTCTGGTCTAGAAAAGCACCCTACAACCTGCACAAAGGAGATCAGCATTCTTTACAACCTATGCACTTTTCGCCTGCCGTTGTTTGTCCAGACATGAGGAGAATTTTTTTAATAACGCACAGATGGCTAAGGTTACTTCACCCGATGCGATGAAGTGACCTTGACTGGGGTCGAAATGTTTTTGAATTAAGCTAAATATAAACAGGGCTGTTACGTAACGTAATACAGTCCGGTTGGCTGATGTGAAACAATGGGTTGGTGATGTTATGGAGTGTTTTTTGTTCATACAGAAGGGGTTATGAACCTTTTGTGTGTTTTGGCATAAGCTCATGGCTATGTTTACGTATGTTATGTTTACACTTTGGCATCTCTCTTTTGGCCATTATGTAGACATATTGAAAAGTATTGTAAGGGAGTAACTGTAACATTGCAAAAAGTGTATTGTGTAGATGTTAGTCTGTTAGACCACAATTTAACATGTTTGTGTCAATTAATGTAAAACATACCTGGAAATAAAGAGATGCTTATTGTAGGGAATGTTAAAATTTAACTTAAAGGAATGGTGCACTCCAAAATCACAATTCTGTCATCATTTACTCATCCTTGTGCCATTCCAAACCTGTTGGGAAAAGTTTTCTTTTTAATGAAATGAAAGCATATTTTGACCCGGGACTCAAAAAGGCACCATTTATTTGGTATCATAATTAGAAAATTTGGAATACAGCTGTCACGGGTGATGCAGGAGACAGACAGGTAATAAGTGAAATCAGTGTTTATTTACTGAAACAGCAGAAGCAGACGGAGTTATGGTGAGTATCTTAACAGATGATAATTGGATGGACTTAGCCACAGGAATAATCAGAGTCTCTGTTACAGATGATGATGACCCGTCACTGGAAAGGGCTGCAGTAGAACGGCTGGGAACTGGAGACGGTAGATGATGATGAAGATAATCCAACAGGAACAGGTGAGTAGCAGGTAAGTAGCAGGTAAGGCTTTGGTATAGCATGGGTGAGTCTGTGTGTCAGGTATTGACGAGATCAGACAGTGACTGCAGGGAGAGTGAGTGTTATATAGTCCGTGCTAGTGATGAGATGACGTGATGGAGATCAGGTGTGGTGATGAGGGAATCGAGTGCAGGTGAGGATCCAGGGGAATGCTGGGAAATGTAGTGAATACGGATGATGAAGTTAACGTGAATGTGACATTACACCCCCCTCCGGAAAGCGCGACCTCGCGCTGCAGAGGAGACAAGGCGGAGCAGATGAGAGAGGACGTGTCCAGGGCGGAGCTGTGGGACCCTCGGGCGTCCAGGGCGGAGCTGTGGGACCCTCGGGCGTCCAGGGCGGAGCTGTGGGACCCTCGGGCGTCCATGGCGGTGAGGCCCCTTCGGGTGGCCATGGCGGTGAGGCCCCTTCGGGTGGCCATGGCGGTGAGACCCCTTCGGGTGGCCATGGCGGTGAGGCCCCTTCGGGTGGCCATGGCGGTGAGACCCCTTCGGGTGGCCATGGCGATGAAGACCCTGTAGACGTTCCAGAATTCCCCAACTGAGCCGAATGGACCCAGAGCCGAGGTGACACCACAGGTCTGGAGGGCCAAGGCAGATCTGCAGGCTCATGGGACCGAAACGGAGAAGGGGCTCTGGAAGCCCGTGGCGTAACCAGTGCGAGGGAGGACGACTGAGGAGCAGGAGGGAAGATGGAGCCCGGTGGAGCAGAAGGGATGCAGGGCAGAGGCACAGCCGGTAGCACGGAGTCCCGAGGTGGAACCAGGGTGACGGCTGACCAATGTGAGGAAGGAAGGAGGAGTGAGCCTGGTGGAGCTATCGGGCTGACAAGACCCGGCGGAGGTGAGGGCACAATGAGCCGCAGAGAGGCTGTAGGGTCGGAGGACCAAGGTGGAGTCAGAGGTTCAGGGTATTGAGGCAAGGACAGGGGATCCACTGACCAGGGCGATGCTGAGGCTTGGAGACCCAGAGGCGGCTCCACAGCGATACTGGGGGGTAGCTGTGGATGGGCAGCAGGGTCGACAGGGCTCAGTAGAGGCGAGGCAGTAGAGCATGAAGACATCAATAGCGGAGGTGGGAGAGGGAGGCAGGGTGGGAATATAGTTTCTGGCTGGACGGCGGTCTCTGGCTGGACGGCGGTCTCTGGCTGGACGGCGGTCTCTGGCTGGACGGCGGTCTCTGGCTGGACGGCGGTCTCTGGCTGGACGGCGGTCTCTGGCTGGACGGCGGTCTCTGGCGGGCAGGCAACGGGCTCAGGCTCTGGCGCTGGGTCAACGGGCTCAGGCGCTGGGTCAACGGGCTCTGGCTCTGGCGCTGGGTCAACGGGCTCTGGCTCTGGCGCTGGGTCAACGGGCTCTGGCTCTGGCGCTGGGTCAACGGGCTCTGGCTCTGGCGCTGGGTCAACGGGCTCTGGCTCTGGCGCTGGGTCAACGGGCTCTGGCTCTGGCGCTGGGTCAACGGGCTCTGGCTCTGGCGCTGGGTCAACGGGCTCTGGCTCTGGCGCTGGGTCAACGGGCTCTGGCTCTGGCGCTGGGTCAACGGGCTCTGGCTCTGGGTTAATAGGCTCTGGCTCAGTGAAAAAGTCTATTAGGTCAATGCTGGCAGAGGCCAGCGGTGGGGGCTCTGTGCTGGATGGGACCAGCGGTGAAGGTTCAAATGGGCTGGACGGGACCAGCGGTGAAGGCTCTGTGCTGGATGGGACCAGCGGCGAAGGCTCTGTGCTGGATGGGACCAGCGGCGAAGGCTCTGTGCTGGATGGGACCAGCGGTGAAGGCTCAAATGGGCTGGACGGGACCAGCGGTGAAGGCTCTGTGCTGGATGGGACCAGCGGTGAAGGCTCAAATGGGCTGGACGGGACCAGCGGTGAAGGCTCTGTGCTGGATGGGACCAGCGGCGAAGGCTCTGTGCTGGATGGGACCAGCGGCGAAGGCTCTGTGCTGGATGGGACCAGCGGCGAAGGCTCTGTGCTGGATGGGACCAGCGGCGAAGGCTCTGTGCTGGATGGGACCAGCGGCGAAGCGGGCTTGGTGCTGGTAGGTTGTGTACCGGGTCGGGAACCGACACTCTCCAGACACCGGATCACGGTCTCCCTCCAGCTGAGTCCGGTGGTGTCTGGAAGGTCGATCTGGTGGTGAAATCTGGCCCCGAGCCAGAATAAGGTACACAACCGCTCGTCAGTCACATTACTGACGAGTGCGATGCGGATAAAGCCTTCCACAAACGAATACCAACTTTGGCTCTCCTGAGCCAGGACGATAATTTTTACCCCATCGTCCATCTTGGGGCGGTCTGATCTTCTGTCACGGGTGATGCAGGAGACAGACAGGTAATAAGTGAAATCAGTGTTTATTTACTGAAACAGCAGAAGCAGACGGAGTTATGGTGAGTATCTTAACAGATGATAATTGGATGGACTTAGCCACAGGAATAATCAGAGTCTCTGTTACAGATGATGATGACCCGTCACTGGAAAGGGCTGCAGTAGAACGGCTGGGAACTGGAGACGGTAGATGATGATGAAGATAATCCAACAGGAACAGGTGAGTAGCAGGTAAGTAGCAGGTAAGGCTTTGGTATAGCATGGGTGAGTCTGTGTGTCAGGTATTGACGAGATCAGACAGTGACTGCAGGGAGAGTGAGTGTTATATAGTCCGTGCTAGTGATGAGATGACGTGATGGAGATCAGGTGTGGTGATGAGGGAATCGAGTGCAGGTGAGGATCCAGGGGAATGCTGGGAAATGTAGTGAATACGGATGATGAAGTTAACGTGAATGTGACAACAGCACATAGATGTGTCACATAGATGGCTTTTATGGTGCTTTTTTTGGACAGTAACTGCCCCAAAAAGAGCAGCTCAGACATTCTTCAAAGTATGTTTTTTTTTCTACAGAAGAAAGAACGTCATTAAAGTTTGGAACAAAGTGAGGGATATGAAAGAGTTTTACATTTTAGGATGAACTCTCTCTTTTTCTGTTTTGCACTGTCATTTAATGGCTGATCTAAAGGATTGGTCTCACTAAACCAGCTTTTACATTATAAAAACTCTCTAAAGTCCAAATAGGGCCAGAGGACAAACAGGACATCCACTACAGCAGAGAAGAGTTGGAGCCTAATTTTAAGATAACATTGGGGTTTTGGCAGCTACATGTACAAAAGTTCTGTACACACAATGTTTCTGTAACTAATGCAAGACTTTGAATAGCTGTTGACAGTTAAATGTGATTATTCTATTTTCGACTTTAGCTCGATTGTTCAGAAAAAGAGCAAATAGTGGAATATGTTTTTTGACTGTAGGCGAACTCTGATTGCATTAATCAGCATGTGTTCTGACACGTATCAAATCAGACAATCAAATCTCTGAAACCTGTTAACTGAAAGGTGCACTCAGTATTTTATTATTAAAAGTTTATTAAAAAAAAAAACTTTTTATATGGAGCAAGCACTTCATAGAGGTGGACAAGTAAATGACCAACATAATTCTTGGGTCTGCAAAAAATCATAATGCATAAAATAATGTATTTATATCAATAATGCTTTCTGGACTTTATAAAAAAATATCTAGTAATTTTGTTAATTGTCTATACACACATAAAAACATTCAATATGTGGGCAAGTAAGATTTTTCTTTTCATTTTTTTTTTTTTTTTAACTTTTGATCAATTTAAAGACTTTCGAACTGCTACAAATAGATTCTGCTCTTTAGAACTTTTGATTCTTCCAAAAATATGAAGCAGCACAACTGTTTATGATAATAACATTGATAAGACATGTTTCTTGAGCACCAAAAAAATTCAGAAAAATCGTGGAAAGACCGGAGTAATGATGCTGAAAAATCAGCTTTTCCATCACAGGAGTAAATTACACTTAAATTAAATTGTAATTACATTTCAGAAAACAGTTATTTTTATTTGTAATAATATTTCAGAATATTACTGTTTTTACTGTATTTTTTATCAAATAAATGCCACCTTGAAATAAAATAAAATCTTCCCAACACCAACATTTTGAACGGCAGAATACACACGTATATATACACGAACAAATAAATGAATAAAACACAAGCTTTCTGCAACATCTATTCTTTTCGAGACATTTCAAAACAAATATTGATTTGTGTTATGAATTATGCAATTAGTTATGATTAAATTGATTACTTAATCAGCATATCACTTAATTCACATTAATGTTTGCATTAATGTTACAACCACATCTGAGTGTACCAATGGAGTGCAAACATTAAAACAGATGTCGTATCGGTTCCTGGTTTTGTTCAAATTTAGCAGCATGACTTGTTTAGTGTGCTGGTGATTTATCCCTGTTGTTTAGGTGTCATTACCCTGCGGCTGTGGCCTGAGTGAGTGTGATTAACAGTCTGCTGACTGGATCTCTGACCAGTGGCTGAGCTGGAGGAAAACAGCAAGTTTTACATTCACCAATTGATGGCTGCTGTCGAGAGCACTCCGCTTTCTCGCTCGAAATGGTATTGACAAACGGACGGGCTGCGCTCTCCCTGAGTGGCATGTCGATCTCTCACGGCCAGTCAGTCTGCTTTGTTAAATAATCTACTGGCACATGACTGGCCTCATGTTATGTGCTGATGCTGAATGCGACGGTTGTCATACCTGCCGGGGAAGCCTTTGTGATTTCAGGTATTTCTAAACGCAGCGCTGCAGTCAAACAGCTTGAAATACAGACGAAGGATTTATAGTCTTGATGTGGAAAAAGGAAATTAGCTTTGGTGCCCACTCGCTCAATGCTGAGCAAATATTTGCAACCTGACCTGAAGCTGAAGAGTGTAGTGTAGTCATCTATGATGAATTTTATTTGCTAAGCAAGCAGGGAGATCAGAATAAAATACAATGTACAACATGGGCACCATCGTTTCTTCTTGATGTGCAAATTCTGTATGAGAGAATTGATTCATCCATTGATTCATCAGAGATAATGTGAGAACATTGTGCATTTAAGATCTTAGACAGTATAATCAATAGGAAAGAGCGTTGGTGTTTCTACGAAAAAGAAAAAAATAGCAAAGATTTAAAATCTAAAGCAAGACCGAGCTGACCAGTTGAACTGATCATTGCAATACTCGGTAAGATTTTTAAAAAATAATTAAATTTTTCCCCCCAATTTTTCTGTTCAATTTGCACACTGAATGTGGGTTGGAGCTCTTTTTTTGGAACTCTCAAAATGCACCAAATTTTAAAATTTTACTTTAAAATGTACAAATTTTTCTTGCGTAGCATGCCGCCCAAACCCCCTAGAGGTCCATCCACCACAGTTTCATTAAATACTAAATATACTAAAAACTGAAAAGTTTTTCCGTTGTTTTTTCGCATAAAGTTGTTCACACGGATCTGCGAAAATATATCATTACTTGGATTGTGTTGTTTATTTGGATTAAAAGACTTTTGCTTCATCGTTGCCTTAAACGTGACAGAACAATAGTGTATGTTAAAATATATAACCAAGTAAATAATCTAATTAAAAAATAATATTATAATTATAACATTTGATTCAAAAAGTGAATGTAAAAAAATTTAAGTAAAAACCTTAAGCATTAATAACTTAGAAAAAGGTCAATTATTGGGATTCAGTAATTCATTAAATGCATAGCAACATTATAAGCATACAGTATAAACAACAGATAATCACTTTGAAAAAATGATGTATCTGTCACGTTTTGATGTGTTTAGTTCTGTTTTGTGATCTTGTTTTCCCCTGTCTTTTGTGATTTTGGTTTAGTCCTGTTAGTTTTCCCGCTCCTCATTTGTGTTCAGTTTCTTCACCTGTTTTCAGTTAATTATCTCGTTTGGTTCAGTTCATTTAAGCCCTGTGTTTTCCCTCAGTGTTGGTTGGTCGTCGTCGATGTATGGTTGTGTTAACCCTGAAGTCCTGGAGTCTGTTCTTTTGTTCCTGTTTTGTTTTTGAAGTTTAAGTTTGTATAATAAATAACCTAAACTGCTGCTACTCTGTCCTCGTCTTCGGCATCCTGCACACTAGTGATGGGCAATCCGGCTCTTTTTTGTGAGTCGGCTCGTTTGACTCAGCTCACTGAAAAGAGCCGGCTCTTTTGACTCACAACATAATATAACCCATATTAAAGAAAAATAAATAACTGAAAGGATTAAACTGGTCCCTCTTTATCTCTCTTCTTTATTGGCATGTTTATAACCAGCATGAACTATCTCACTAGTTCTCTTACGAGAGTATCTCTCGTACTGCGTAATATCTTACGCTATGGGGAAATACTCTTTCCTCGAGATATTGAAGCCAAAAATTATCCTTAATTTTTTAAACATGCAAAACGCTTTTGCAGCAGCAAGCAGACAAGGGCGAGACAGCTCTCGCGCCCATTGGCTGCCCCGCTGGAAAAGCTGCAGCCTATCGAGTGAGGCACTGCGTGACGCAATGACGAATGAGGACGCTTCGCGCTCATTTCGTCATGTCCCGCCAGTATAGGCGTGGTCTCGCCCTATAAATACCCCCTTGATAGCTGTATTTCCTCTGATTTTTTATTCTTCACGCGAAGCTCACGCATCGCGGGATCCAGAGTGAGAAGCCGCGCCGTTGACTTGTAGCCTTCTCAGCGGGACGTGCCATCTTCTGAAGTCGCTGGCCCAGCCGCCTTCAACCGCCGTACCTGCTGCGCTTTCCGGCGTACTATATCCTTTACTCTGCTAAGTGTGTGTGTTTGCTTACGTGACGCAACACCCATTTCTACTGTTCTAAAAGAGCTGCGTCTTTTTAAAGATGCCTTCCTGTGGTTCTTGCCGAGCCCCACTCAGCGACGAGGACCGCCACGTCATCTGCGTGTACTGCCTGGGTGAGGATCACGCGGCCACCGCGCTCGCTGACGGCGGATGCCATCATTGTGAACGCTTGCCTATGGTGACTCTGTGGACTCGCCTAGCTTCGTTCTCCGAGCCCGCATCCCAGCCCGCCGTGATGCCGCGCCGCAAGAAGCGCCGCAAGAAGCGCCGCGCCCAGCGCGCGCCCGAGCTATTTCCAGCCCGCCAAAGCTCGCCGGTTCGCCCGCCAGCTTCGCCGGCCTCGCTCGAATCGCTCCCAGACGGACAGCGGCCGCCGTCTGCCGCCGCGTCCGCACTTGAGCTCGACGAACTAACCGGAGACGGCATTGAAACTGAGCCGATGCGTCCGCTCTCTCAAGCCGTGGATTACATCGGCCTCGGCTGAAAGGCGCTCGCGCAACTAACGCGCAATAGGCTGGACGGACGCTTTCTCGGGAAAGACGAAGCTCCGTCACAGTCGAGACCCCGCCTTTCCCCCCTGAATGGTGAGATACATTTGTGGCTAACGCTATCCGAGATGACGGAAGCTGAGCGCTCCGTGTTCCTCGACGTTCTCGCTCTGCTGGACGCCGCCCCCCCCTCAGCGCGGGCCCCGGCCGAGGATTGAGATAAAGCCCGAGGTCTCAAGGCCTTCCTAGTCTCTCTAGGAAAGCGACAGTGTTCAGTTCCCGCTGCGGCCGGATTTCCACCAAAACTTCTCGCTCGTTCAGTTCCAAGCAATGTGACTGTTCCAGTGTATTTCGCAGTGAGCAAGCTGGTTCCACAGCCCGCTTGCCTGCGCACAAAGGCCGTCGTTTCGGCTAACTAGCAGCGCCGCCAGGCCCGAGATCGAACACCGCGCTCTCGCTCTGCTGGACGCCGCCCCCCTCAGCGCGGGCCCCGGCCGAGGATTGAGGTAAAGCCCGAGGTCTCAAGGCCTTCCTAGTCTCTCTAGGAAAGTGACGGTGTTCAGATCCCGCTGCGGCCGGATTTCCACCAAAACTTCTCGCTCCTTCAGTTCCATGCGTTGTGACTGTCCCAGTGTATTTCGCAGTGAAGCAGCCGGTGTCTCAGCCCGCTTGCCTGCGCACAAAAGCCGTTTCTATGGCTACCCAGATAAATCCAATAAAGAGTGCATTTTCTGGTGTTCCGGCCACGGCCGATGGTGTTACGAGTGCTGTAAGAATCCCCACGTCCCAGTGCCCATTCCCACACCCAGACACAGCGGTGCAGGGCTAGCACAAATAAAACCAACTCATGTTGGTTGTGCAGAAAATATAGTGAACGCGCCCATACAATGCCCGCTTACACTATACGATGCGTGTCCCTTGGTTTCTGTAAAAACGAAACTAACACACATTTAGTCGGCGCGAGCCGACAGTGTTCTCAGTGCAGTAAATGTGCCCGCTGTTCCGCATTTCCTCACTGACACGCCGAATCCCACGGGATTCACCCCCGCTCGCTTTCTATGCACAACCCGTCACAGAGAAGCTGAGCGCGGCCAGGCTGCCCGCTGTGATTAGCGCGCACCTCGCACGCTGTGAACACAGCGTTGATTCAGTCGGCGCGAGCCGAGTGTTCTCCGTGCAGAAAATGTGCCCGCTGTCTCGCGCCCGCATTTCTCACAGACACTCCGAATCTCACGGGATTCGCCCCCGCTCGTCTTCTCTGCACAACCCGTCACAGAGAAGCTGAGCGCGGCCAGGCTGCCGGCTGTGATCAGCGCGCACCGCGCACCTCGCACGCTGTAAACACAGCAGTGATTTAGTCGCGCGAGCTGACAGTATTCTCAGTGTAGTAAATGTGCCGCATTTAGTAAATGTGCCCACATTCCCTCACACGCGCCGAATCCCACAGGATTCGCCCCGCTCGCTTTCTCTGCGCGTCCCGCCATAGAGAAGCTGAGCGCGGCCAGGCTGCCCGCTGTGATCAGCGTGCCCCCCGCCTCGAACGCTGTAAACACGGTGCTGTGTTCCCAGTACACAGGGGCTCTCGAGCCGCCGTCCTCCCGCGGCCAGAGCCCAGATTTCATTCTACCCCTAGCTATTCACGCAGATGCGTGGTCAAGGCTTCCCGGGGTATCAGAACGGGTGTTGAACACTATAACGAGAGGCTGTTCGCTACAGTTCGCTCGACGCCCCCGCCGTTATACGGCGCGAGTCGAAACTACGGTGTATAGCGAAGTGTTTCATCTACTTCGAGCCGAGATAGCGAAACTACTGAGAAAAGGGGCTATAGAACCTCTATCTCAGGGCGAAGGGGGCTTATACAGCAGATATTTTCTGGTACCGAAAAAAGATGGTGGGCTCAGACCCATTCTAGATCTGCGACTGCTGAACAGAACGCTCGGGAAGCGCCAGTTCAGAATGCTTACGACCAGGAAAATCCTCGCGCAAGTGCGCCAAGGAGACTGGTTCATGTCAATAGATCTGAAAGACGCCTATTTTCGAATACAAATAGCGTCCGATCAGAGGCGATTCTTGAGATTCGCCTTCGAGGGCCAGGCATATCGATACACAGTCCTGCCGTTCGGCCTGTCCATAGCACCCCGTACGTTCACGTAGTGCATGGACGCGGCCCTCGCCCCCCTGAGACTTCGGGGCATGCGAGTGTTGAACTACTTGGACGATTGGCTGATTCTAGCTCGTTCACGAACGGAGCTCATAGAACACAGGGCCGCATTACTCGAGCACCTCGAGGAGCTGGGCCTTACAGTCAATTGGGCGAAAAGCTCACTGCTCCCCAGTCGGAGAATTTACTTTCTGGGAACAGTGTTAGACTCGCTATCCATGACAGCACGCCTGTCACCGGAGCGCGGATTGAATATTCAGCACGTCGCGAGATCCTTCCGCCACGGCTCTATAGTCCCGCTCAGAAGGTTTCAGAAAATGCTGGGTCTGATGGCCTCAGCAGCCTCCGTACTCCAGTTGGGCCTGCTCCGCATGCGCCCACTGCAGCTATGGCTAAAAGCACGAGTTCCCCCAGGGCGTGGACCGCGGGTCTATTTCGCCTCAGGGTCGACCTTCAGTGCGTTTTCAGCTCTGAAACCGTGGAAAGTGACCGACTGGTATCAGTCAGGTGTGAGTCTGGGGATCGCCTCGGGTGTGAAGGTGGTGTCTACGGACGCCTCCACATCGGGGCGGGGAGTGCTGCTCGAGGGCAGACCGCTAGCTGGCCTAGGGTCAGTACGGGAGAAGCTCCTTCACATAAACTGCTTGGAATTAATAGCAGTCGACAAAGCGCTAAGGCGCTTCTGTCCCCAGATAATAGGCCACCACGTATTGGTCCGGTCGGACAACATGTCAGTGGTGGCGTACATAAATCGCCAGGGCGGCGTCAGGTCCCGAAACCTTTACAGGCTGACGGAACGCCTCCTGGTCTGGGCTCAGCACAGCCTGCTCTCGCTGAGAGCGGCGCATGTGCCTGGTCACCTAAAAGTGGGGCCAGACAGGCTGTCCAGAAACAACGTCCCAGCAGGAGAATGGTCTCTGCACCCGCAGACGATCCAGCTGCTGTGGGAAACGTTTGGCAAAGCGCAGGTGGACCTGTTCGCGTCCCAAGAAAACGCTCACTGCCCGAGATTCTTCTCGAAAAGCCGGGACGCGCTGGCCCATGTTTGGCCCCGCCGCCCCCCCTATATGCTTTTCCCCCCTGTCTCACTCCTGCCTCGGGTGTTGGAGCGAATCAGGAGGGAGGGATGCCCAGTGCTACTCATAGCTCCGCTCTGGACAAACCAGTCGTGGTTCCCTGTCCTGATGCAGCTGACCAGCGCTGCCCCATGGCCTTTACCGTTGAGGAGAGACCTCCTCTCTCAGGCGGGAGGCTCGATTTGGCATCCTCGCCCGGATTTGTGGTCCCTGCATGCATGGGCCATCAACGGGTACCCGCTGACCTCCCAGAGGGAGTGTTAAACACGATCGCGCAGGCTAGAGCCCCGTCTACCAGACGGCTCTACACCTCGAAGTGGTCTGTGTTCTCTGCTTGGTGTCAAGCGCAGAGCTTTTCACCTGTAGACTGCGGGGTTACGGAAGTGCTTTCCTTCCTTCAGGAGCTACTGGATAAGGGCAGGACCCCTTCCACGCTCAAAGTATACGTGGCGGCCATAGCAGCGTTTGTAAAACCGGTGTCTGGCCAGTCACTAGGAAAGAACGACTTAGTCGTGCGTTTCCTTAGAGGAGCTCGGAGGCTAAACCCTCCCAGGCCCCCTTCAGTCCCGACATGGGACCTTTCCACGGTCTTGGAGGCCATGAAAGGTGCCCCATTCGAGCCAATCCAGTCGTCAGACATCAAACACTTGTCTTTCAAGACAGCGTTTCTTATGGCTCTCGCTTCAGTGAAGCGCGTAGGGGACTTGCAAGCGCTCTCAGTGAGCGCGTCATGCATGGAGTTTGGACCTAATGACTCAAAGGTCATACTCAAACCGAAGCACGGCTACGTGCCAAAATCCCTCAACACACCGTTCAGGGCACAGGTGATTTCCCTGTCTGCCCTTCCGGTTCTCAATGAGGAGAAGGACGCGAGTCTCCTTTGCCCTGTCAGGGCACTAAGGGCTTATGTGTCCCGCTCGTCTGGTTTCAGACAGACTGAGCAGCTTTTCGTTTCGTTTGGCGACCGTGCTAAGGGACTTGCCGCTTCGAAACAGAGCCTATCCAGATGGATAGTCGGTGCCATAGCGCTGGCTTACACTTCTAAGGGCCTACAGTGCCCTTTGGGTGTTAGAGCGCACTCCACAGGAGGCGTGGCCTCCTCGTGGGCATGGTCTAGCGGGGTTACCCTGCAAGATATTTGTATGGCCGCGGGCTGGGCCTCGCCGTCTACATTTATAAAATACTATAACCTGGAGGTTCCCGCCTTGCAAGCTAAGCTTTTGGCGGTATAAAGTTCAGTGCTATCTGCCCGCTGTGCGGCTCAGATACTGAGTTTGACCTGCGTATTATTCACTGACCGGTACAGCAGCTCATTAAAATGTCGACACACTTGTGGCCACCCAGTTCAGGCTGAATGTTCACCCTGACGGTATGGTCTATTTGTCACATGATCAGCTCCTTCGGATGCTATTTACAGGGAATGATGCTTCTAGCCTCTCTTCCCTCACTCTCTGTGAGTTTCTGGTGATTACGCACTATATGCGCCCCGGGCTTCGGCCCCTGGGACTTTGGTGTTGGATCCCTACCAGCACGGCGTGTTGCATGGGGTTCCCCATAGCGTAAGATATTACGCAGTACGAGAGATACTCTCGTAAGAGAACGTACTTGATTACTAACGTAACCTCGGTTCTCTCTAGAGAGGGAACGAGTACTGCGTATCTTGCCGTGCTTGGAATATGCTCTGGTTCGCTTCGGCGTACAAAATCAGAGGAAATACAGCTATCGAGGGGGTATTTATAGGGCGAGACCACGCCTATACTGGCGGGACATGACGAAATGAGCGCGAAGCGTCCTTATTCGTCATTGCGTCACGCAGTGCCTCACTCGATAGGCTGCAGCTTTTCCAGCGGGGCAGCCAATGGGCGCGCGAGCTGTCTCGCCCTTGTCTGCTTGCTGCTGCAAAAGCGTTTTGCATGTTTAAAAAATTAAGGATAATTTTTGGCTTCAATATCTCGAGGAAAGAGTATTTCCCCATAGCGTAAGATATTACGCAGTACTCGTTCCCTCTCTAGAGAGAACCAAGGTTACGTTAGTAACCGAGTACGTTATGTTTTGTATAACTAGCATGCGCACACACGCACGCGCGCGCACACACACAAACACGCGCACACACACAGAATGTGAGGCTGATCAGACAGTCGAAATGAATGTGTGCACCTTTAGGCCTATATAATATTTTTTTTTGTTCTTTGAATTAGTCAATCATTTTAAAAAAAATAAAATGCATTCATTATTTCATTATTACACAATGATTACATTTCTTTAGGCTATTTTTTTTAAATAGAGTCGGGTCTTCAGATGTGCGAGCCAGCTCCCGTCGTTCACCTACAAGAGCCGGCTCTTAGAGCCGACTCATTCGCGAACGACCCATCACTACTGCACACAACCCTGACAGAACGACCAACCCTTAAAAAGAAAAGAAAGTGAGCCACATGGAAATACCTATTCTTTTCCAACAAGAGCGCGCACTTGAGGAATATGCGGGATTTTATATAAAGTTGTGATGATGTGACTCAGGATGAGGAGGAACTGAAACGGAGTTTCTGGGGTGGTCTGATAGACCCGCGAGTCCAGATATTTCTGGTAAAGGACCTCCATCTATCCTTCCTGGAGTTTGTGGATCACACGCTGTGGTCGTGTGGATCTGAATATCTCGTGGAGGATCTCCCACTCCAGCCAGTTCCAAATCCGGTATGCCCAGAGCCCATCGCCTGCCCGCCAGAGCCTGAGCCCATCGCCTGCCCGCCAGAGCCTGAGCCCATCGCCTGCCCGCCAGAGCCTGAGCCCATCGCCTGCCCGCCAGACCCTGCACTCCGCATCAGCCCTGCCACCAGATCGGTCCCTAGACTTCCCTGGATGATATCTAGTATGAATGATCCCCCGCTGATGTTAGTGCGATCAGCCAGAAAGAGGGCTGCCGAGGCTGGGGTTCATGTCACGCTCACTGATCCTGAGCCTTCACCGCTGGTCCCGTCCAGCGTTGACCCAGAGACCCAGAGATCTGGAGCCTGTCCTCCCCAAGAAAATTTTTGGGGGGGGGCTATACGCCTTCGCCGTGGCCGGCCGAAGACCCACGGAGGTCTGAAAAAAGATCCTCACCACCACGGCCAACCGAAGGGTCCTCACCGCCATGGCCACCCGAGGGGTCCTCACCGCCGTGGCCGCCCGAGGGGTCCTCACCGCCGTGGCCACCCGAAGGGTCCTCACCGCCATGGCCACCCGAAGGGTCCTCACCGCCATGGCCACCCGAAGGGTCCTCACCGCCATGGCCACCCGAAGGGTCCTCACCGCCATGGCCACCTGAAGGGTCCTCACCGCCATGGCCAGCCGAAGGGTCAGCTCCGCCATGGCCACCCGAAGGGTCTTCACCACCGTGGCCATCTGAAGGGTCTACACCACCGTGGCCACCTGAAGAGTTCTCACCGCCCTGGACGCCCGAGGGTCCCACAGCTCCGCCCTGGACGCCCGAGGGTCCCACAGCTCCGCCCTGGACGCCCGGGGGTCCCACAGCTCCGCCCTGGACGCCCGGGGGTCCCACAGCTCCGCCCTGGACGCCCGAGGGTCCCACAGCTCCGCCCTGGACGCCCGAGGGTCCCACAGCTCCGCCCTGGACGCCCGAGGGTCCCACAGCTCCGCCCTGGATGCCTGAGGGTCCGCCTGCTCCGCCGTGGCCATGCCCACAGCCTGCTCCGCCGTGGCCACGCCCACAGCCTGCTCCGCCGTGGCCACGCCCACAGCCTGCTCTGCCGTGGCCACGCCCACAGCCTGCTCCGCCCTGGAGGCTTCCCGGACCTGCACCATGCCCTCGTCAGCCTCCAGGGCGCCCACCCTCCCACCCCTTTGGATGTTATACGGCGCGAGGACGCGCCTTCGGGGAGGGGGGAGGTACTGTCACGTTTTGATGTGTTTAGTTCTGTTTTGTGATCTTGTTTTCCCCTGTTTTTTGTGATTTTGGTTTAGTCCTGTTAGTTTTCCCGCTCCTCGTTTGTGTTCAGTTTCTTCACCTGTTTTCAGTTAATTATCTCGTTTGGTTCAGTTCATTTAAGCCCTGTGTTTTCCCTCAGTATTGGTTGGTCGTCGATGTATGGTTGTGTTAACCCTGAAGTCCTGGAGTCTGTTCTTTTGTTCCTGTTTTGTTTTTGAAGTTTAAGTTTGTATAATAAATAGGGTTGGTATCGTTTGAATTTTAACGATTCCGATTCCAATTCCGATTCCTTGTTTCGATTCCGGTTCCTAACGATTCTCGATTCCGATTCTTTTAAGAGGCAGGGTCAAAAAAGTTTAGGATATTTTAAATGAGCTAACTAACCAACGGTCTTTCTGAAGGAAATAGTTTGACCTTCTCCATCAATTTTAATTTATCTTTTAACCTTTTACTTTTTATGAACTTATATGAATTTCTCACAGGGCTGTTTTCAACTACAATATAAATATCAAATCTATGAACGTGAATATAAATATTATGGTAACACTTTACAATAAGGTTCATTAGTTAACATTAGTTAATGTATTTACTAACATGAACTAACCATGAGCAATACATTTGTTACTGCATTTGTTCATCTTTGTTAATGTTAGTTCATAAAAATACAGCTGTTCATTGTTTGTTCATGTTAGTTCACGGTGCATTAACTAATGTTAACAAGATTTTAATAAAGTATTAGTAAATGTTGAAATTAACATTAACAAAGATCAATAAATGCTGTATATGTGCAGTTAATTATTAGTTCATATTAACTAATGTAGTTAACTAATGTTAACTAACGAACCTTATTGTAAAGTGTTACCAATATTATAAATTATGAATATATTTTCACAGAGGTACACTTTCCTCAAGAGAGCTTTATTTTTGAAAACCACATGAAAGCACATTTACACATGATGTATGATGCTGCAGGTACTTAAACATGTTACTGTGCTTCCACTGATGGGCTAACCTGGTGCAGAATAGCAAATAAACAATAAGAAACAACTTGTCAAACCTTTGTCATCTGGCGAGGAGAGAGCAACCAGCGAAATAACCGGTGCTCTGAACGGCGTCGAGAGCACTTCTGGAACATATCCATGCCTTGGTTTGATGCTGCGTTCACAGATGCGAATAGTGCGTCTGGCGCGAGTGATTTCAATGTTAAGTCAAAGCAAAGACGTGTTACGAATGGGGTAAGGCCTGCTTTTCAGTTTATAATGTCCGTTTAGAGACGCGAATACTCCTTTTTTACGCACGTCATTTCGCTCTTGACGCGCGAATGGATTCAAAGTGTTCAAGCGTATAACTAGACGCGGTAGGCGCGAATTTGACGCGCTATTCGCGTCTGGAGTGAACGCAGCATAGGACGACTCTCGAGTTACTTCGCTCGGTTATGCCAACACTTCTGGTGGACGCTTCTTCATTGGTGTTCAGCGGTTTCTTCTTCCGGTCGGCGGAATCGAAACTAGGAATCGAAATTTAAACTTTTGAACGATTCCGGGAAAATCGCAAAGCACGTCCCGGTTCCAATCGATACTCGATACTCGATACCCAAGCCTAATTGGTGTGTTCACACCGAACGCGAATAGAGCGTCAAATACGCCTCTATCGCATCTAGTTAGACGCTTGAACATTTTGAACCCATTCGCGCGTCTGTGTCACTCGCGAAAAAAAAAACAACAACACAATTTCTTTCTAGCATACCTACGTTTCCGTCATGTCTGAAATAAAAGATATTGCTGCTCTGTACTTGTTGTGGAGGTGCCAAATACGGAGGAAAGCCAAACGCCGACGTGTCTGTGTTCACAGCACCATCCAGAGGCAAACTTAACTCGGTGAAGTCTTCTTCAGGAACTGCGCATGGATGACAGCCACTTCCAGCGCTATTTGAGAATGACGGGTGCCCAGTTTGATAACCTGCTAGGTCGCTGACGCTGACATAGGTTGCTGACAGGATTTCTCGGATGCTCTTCGTTGATTGGCTGGCGCAACAAAGCGTCATGCGAATCTTCCGCTCGAGTTCAAATTTTTTAACTTGCGCGGAAGACGTTCGCGGCAAAACGCGTCGCCCAATTCGCGTCATTCGCAACGCCCGGCGCGAATGATGCGTCTATTCGCGTCTTTGCATTGACTTTGTATGTAATCTACTCGCGCAAACGATTAAATTCGCGTTCGGTGTGAACACACCATAATAATAAATAACCTAAACTGCTGCTACTCTGTCCTTCGGCATCCTGCACACAACCCTGACAGTATCCAATATTGACCGATAAACTCTAATATCACATATCACAATAATAAATCTACAGTGTTTTGGCCAACAATAGAAAATTGCACATGGTGATCTGTGTTTTAACAAACCATGTTGGTAAAATTACTTAAAGATCTGTAAATATATTTAAGGACCTCCTTAATAAAAGGATAATAACATGTTCAAATAATTACACTTATCACAATGTTCATCTAAATTCTGCTCTTCTTGAATCAGGATCCTAAAATAGCATCCAGCTGGTGTCACACTTGAAATGCCACGTTCCTAAAGTGAGTAAGGCAGTTACTTGGATGTGTTTACTGGGGTAATAAATGTTATCATGTAGACACATCTTTTCAACACACAGCTCTGCAAATGACCCATTTGCCCTGTTGTGACACACAATAACAATGAACCCAAGTGAAGACACAGTTTCTATTTTGTTCTTTCAACCTCAACCACACTTCTCAGCCAATATTTACAACCCAACAGAGTTCAGCAGAACTCGCTCGTCAAACACGCCCACCGGCACCGGATTCCAGACCCCCCTCCTTCTTCCCACTCATACTTTTAAAGCTAATTGTGGCGGCGATGGCTGTAAATTTCACACAGTAAAATGTGAAGCATGTCTCTGTATTGCTGTGGTGATGTCAGACTCCAGCTGCTGGGGAGCCTTGACAGAGATGCTGACCTTCTAACACCAAAGTCTTCAGGATACGCACCCTGTTCATACACAAGACAGTAATAGTCTCAGTTGCTCAGACTTTAAATTTCAACACTAACACACCTAATACTGAAAAGTGCATTGAACTGACATCAGTGGAGAAATATTCTTCTGTATGAGACTTACATTCATGTACTGTTGGCCATTTAATGAGTTATTTAGACTGTGCATTGTGTTTTCATGCAGTAAACAGAAACTTTTCACAGACTGTGAAAAGTTTTAGAAAAAAGTAACATTTTGAGCGAAACATTTGTCAAAGACTACATCCAGATCAGATTCAGTACGATGATCAAAACATAGATGGAGAAGATCAACACCCCCCAAAGTCCTTTAACTCGTTCTGGGTCGACATTTCATTCAGTAACATTAGGCAGTTTTGATTTATATGCTGTTCAAGGTTGGTGATCACGTTATGTTACATTTGCATTTGGTATCGCTTGTTTCGGCATCTTCTTTGCATGTGTTTTGATCAGGAGATTCAGTACTCTTTCACAAGATGCCTAATAGCGCCCCCTACCGTATAACAGTGAAAACACAGAAAGCCATAAAATTCATTCAATGGTGGGGAAAGAGTTAAAAGTCGAGGAATCAACTCCCCATTAGTCATTCACTTAAAGTGTTCAGCCAACATGGCTGATAATTAATTTAATCACTTGCCACGTCAAAATTAACTCCTGTTTGGCATTGATGGGTGTTAATTTTGGACGCTTAATACAGCAATTACACAGCAGAGACATCCAAATCATATTCACTGTCTCTCCAAGACAATCAGCATGAACATCTACAGAGTCCATTTCTGGAACTCTTTATTAGACTTGAAGCTCTGGGATTTTATTTTCTCTGACGATCTATGATGACGGGTTGAATGTACAATTAAAACTACAACTGTGGCCGTTATCTAGTACAATAATGCAATGTGTCATGCCAGGAGATCCAATACTAATTTCCGAGAAAGGCACTCTCCAAATAAACCTTATTCACACCTGAACAGTTTTATTGACCCCATATAAAACATCTTTATATCCCTGGTAGTTCTTAATGTAAATGGTAAGGGGATTTCCTCAGGAGCCATTTACATGTGGTAAATTATTCATTCAGCTTTATAAATAGACTTGGGTGCTTGGATAGTCACCAAATCTTGTTTTAGCAAGCAACACTTGTTTCCATAAAGCCTAGTTTTTTTGGATTCAGTTCACATATTTATGTCATAAACTTACACAGTTTGAGGAGTAACGTGATGTTGTTCATTTTTTAGTTGGCTTCATCAATCACCCGTCGCTATCCGTGACTATCTCTCCAGTTCGTCTGCATGCATTCGCATCTGCTGTGCAAAGTAAAGCATATTTATATTCCAACGTTCGAATTCTGGACCTCGAATAGACCTGAAAATGCTACATTAAAAGATAATTATGTTTGCTTGATGAGAGCAGTAAATTAGCACAAAAAGAAACAGTTGTCGAGATCTGAAACAATAACTGAATGGAGTTTTCAGCACCAACGGAGATCTATCCGACCCTGTAAATGGCCAATGATTAACCAGCCGTGATTTCTTGACATGTTTGGGTCGCAATCCTTCAACCTAATTAAGTTTCTAAACATGAACACATAAGAATGTGACTGATTTGCTAACTTCAAAATGTGTTTGATCCCTCAGAATGCACCATTAAAACATATTTGATTGTATTTAATAATAAGTCAAGTCATTATTGCAAGAATTAACCCATAAGTGTGATCAAGACCCATACATATCTGCCTAGCAACAAGAAAATTGTAGATATATTACAGTAATATAAAAGTAGCACCAACGCTCTACTGTTTGAGCAACAGGAAAGAATGAATGGTTGAAGGTGAATATTTGGAAATATTACACTGCTGAATGTCGCAATCAGAAGATTATTCCAGAGAGGTGTATAATAGGAATTTAGATGACCCTGTCACTCCACACACAGTATTTACAAACACATTTATCCTGATAGTTTCATACCTTGTAGGTGAAAATACTCTATATTAGTTTACGTTATTACTGTCTTTCCGATCTTAATTTAACAAATGATGGCATATCTACATGAGCTTGATAACTGACACATTGTTTCAGTCAGCTCTGAACATTTAATTTAGCTTGTCTTTAACCTTATCGGTGACGTCGTCCTTTGGAGTTTACCTCTGTTTTTGTCATTAGAGTCATAATTTCATGCAACATTAGGTGTGTAATTGTGTGTTAAATAACAAGGGTGAACAGAGATCATATTGCTAATGAATGCAACATGGAGAATGATACACAACACACAAAAAGCAACTTGGACAGTAACGCTCATTCTCTTAATGCTAATAAAGGAAATTACGTCATATACCGTCTTAAAGATTTAGAAATAACTGTTTGAAACACATTTGTAAAATGTTTGCTATAAATAGAATAAAGTGCTTTAATTCTGGTTTTAGTTGTAGTTGTTTTGCACTGAGACACCTGGGCTTCATCCAGGCAGTTGTGAAGTGAAGAGAGCAATAATTATTTATCATTTTTATGTGTCAGGGCTCCAGAAGGCAGCATTAGCTTGTCATTTAGCTAAAGACAGAGGAGCAGCCCACCCTCAAACACATTCACATATTGCTCTACATGCTAAATGGCTTAAACATATCATCTCATTAAATATAAAAAATCCTTAAATGTGTCACACGGGCTTGAATAAGTGATCCTAATCTTAGGTAATTCATTATCAAACCAATTAATAAATAACTACTAAAACTACAATTATGTATGTAAAATAAATATAATTGAGATTAAAAGCAGTAATGTTTAACTAAATATGTTTTAGCAATAAAACTTAATTCTTCAAAGGCACCTGAATCAGTGAATCATTTTCTGAACAAACTGATTCATTAGTGAACCAACTAAAAAACTTAGAATAATTCTGGTAAACAATTTAAATGAGATGAAAACAGTAAAAATAGCAACTTTTAACTAAATATTTTGCTACAAAAAGACCTAAATGCAATGGCACCTGATACAGTGAATAATTTTCTCATTTTCAAGACTGATTCACTAACAAATTAATTTATGAATGACTAAAAAACTAGAATAATTTCATAAACAATTTACTGAGATGAAAACAGTTACAAATAGCAATGTTTTAACTAAATATTTTCAAATAAAAAAGCGCTAATGCTTGATATTGTGAATATTTCCTGAACAAATTCACAAAAAGTCAACAAAAAATACAACAAAAAGTCAATGAAACAGTTGAAAACAGTCATAAATAGCAATTTTTGACTAAATATTGCGCTGCAAAAAAGATAAATAAAAAGCAGCACAGGGACTTTGGGAAATCAGTAAATCATTTTTAAGCAAACAGATTCACTATACAGCATAAGGAGCTGTTAGATTATTTCTTTAGTTGTTTGTCTGTAAAACTCCAATACAATAAAAAAAAAAATGCTACATGTAGGAGTATAGTTGTACTAGGCAACTTGTGTTTGAAAACTATTACAACATATGAAAATCACTATTTTTAGTTATTTGCTTTTCCAACACTGTTGAAGCGCTGTTATTTCATGATTTTATTCCCACCAACTTAATGTAGAGTATCAGCAAATGCCTCATAAATACTGCGGTGACATATGGGTTTAGTAAATCCCCATCATGCGTGGACACATGATGAACATTCCAGCTGTTTTGGGTGAATGCCGATGTCTGTGTTTTTTGCAACAAAAAGTCCTTGTAAGGTGTTATTTACCAGCTAAGGTGACCGGAATACAATACACAACTGTCAGGACATACCAGCTTTTTAAAGACGCCATATGAAAAATACTGTATTGGTGGCCTAGTGCCATTTTGCCTGGGATTATTTGGCAGGTGTTTTATTGGGTGAAGTGGGACATGGTTTCTTGGGTCAGTGTTTCCTGTCTGCTCAGCCTCATATCTAGTTCAATCATCCTGTGAGCCGCCTCACTCAGCAAAGGAAAGAGAGTCACCGTGCACAAATATGATATGTGGAATATTCCCATCATTGACGTTTACAGCTCTCCACTGCAGGGCAGAGATTTGCTCACTGTTGCTTTTCAGACTTTCATTTGAGATAAAATGTTGCAGTGCACCTTTGAGGGCAGGACAGGCAGACAGTGGAAATTGCTCAGTCAGTCAAGCTGAGCGCTAATAAAACATACCACAGTTTACCATAGTACTACAATTTGTTTTGAACATGGTATGTTTAGGCTAGCAGGCAACAAAGGAACGATTTAAAAAAGAGTGATCAATTTCTTAATTCATTTAAAAAGTAATAGATGTTTCAATGTGCTTGCGTGACCTGTTGAAATACATCAGTGAATTCTTAAAGCAACACTATGTAAATGTTTCCAAAATCTTATCAGTGGTTCATCAAGTCGTAACAGGGTGAAAGGCACTTCTGCCATAGCCTGACGGGTCTTAATCGCTTTTACTGGCACTATGGATCTTCAGAGTTCGGGTTAGGAACCCGACCACAAAAAGAACTACAAAATTCGACTGCTTTACGTCAAGCGCTTCAATAGTCATTATTTCGTTTTTCTTCGTTTCTGATGTCGCAATACATCATCCTTTCATGAAATCATGTAACATACTCTACCTTGTCTGTGGACATCGTTGATTTTAAAGCCGGTGCTGGATAAACAGCGAGTCGTGCGTGCGACGGTAGGCTAAATTATTTACGACAGCGGCAATGGACATTCGTTTCCAACCAGTAGGGCAACCGAAGAGGTAAAGATCCATGGTGTTGCTTTAAATGTAGTTTCAAATGGTTTATTTTTAAATAATTTGGTCACACTGATGTGGTCACAATATTGAAAAAGTAAATAATTCCACATAATAGAAAACTAGACTATATCACTGTTCCCATTTAGACTCATCTAAAAATCTACATTTTCTGTCGTTTTACCTTGTGCAATAATAATAATATAATAATAATACATTTTATTTATTTGGCGTCTTTCTGGACACTCAAGGTCGCCTTACAAAATGGTACTATTATTTGGGCTAGTAGGCAAAAACATTTTTAATCTAAAATACTGGCTAGTATTGTACACTTCATGCACTGCCTTCACTGTAATATTTCACTAAGCACCTATATGATAAATAATTAGCCAAGATTAAATGTTATGAGACTATATTACTATTATTTTTATTATTATTACTACTTCCCGTCATTTATTTCATTACTTTATCTTCATTTACAAGTAAAAATGTTTTGCAAAACAACATGAACACAGTAAGTAAAAAAGTAAAAGTAAATTATACAGTCCTAAAGTTAAACCCAAGGCTGTTCCAGGTCACACAGGAAAAACAACTGCTGTGAATGCAGGAACATGAAGTTCACTTTTTGCACAAGTGATGATTTAAAAGAATAAGTTGTCCAAAATGAAGATCCTGAAGAATTGTCAAGCAGCTGCACTCATAATGCTTTCAAAGGCTGCATGTATTTGATCAAAAAAAGGTAAACAGTCATACAGTGAAACTCTCCTTGTGTTCCAACTTCCAAAAAAAAAAATGCACATATGGTTTTGGAACGACATGAGGCTGAGCAAACATAATTTTATCTTTTGAGTGAATTAACACTTTAATGCTTAAAAATCAATAGCGACCAGCACAATATCCCACAATTCCAACATGTGCTGGACTATAACGTCAGCTCTCCACAAGCTCAGTTCTTCGAATCACGTTTATATTTCCAGTTAAACGCTTGTTAGACTCTGGGTACATTCAACGGCACACATGAGCCATGGACTAGGATAGCATATGAGGGCAGGAGTGTGCAGTCAGGCAGTCAGTCAGTCACAAACGTGTGGCCCAAAACACCTGTGTCACCTTGATGCTACAGGACTCTCCATCAATCCCAATCATCAACAGCGTGCAGGGGAGGAGGCGGCTTTGAACGCCACTGCCTCTCCCTTTCCTCTCTCTCACTCACTCTCTCCACCATGGCAGGAGGAAGGGATCAATGCCGTGAATGGTCCTCCTCTCCGTGCTCACTACTCTCATTATTATAGCTTATGAATAGTCAATAACAAACCAACAGGCAGGAAATGAAGGAGAAGATGCTTAGTTCAATGCCTGGTGTGAGTTATTTTTATGGAGAACTGGTTCTAACCATGTGAGATGGACTTATTTCGTTGCTGAGGATTACAGAAACTTACTTTTCCTCTATTTGGATTCTCTTTTTGGACTTATATGTTTATCGGCAACCATGGAGCCATTGGTTTAATGCGGCAGTTGTAAAATTTCACCAACCTGTGAAGAGCTGAAACTCGATGGGGAAGCCAGAACATTCTCTGAAGGCTGTGTTATAAATATAAGACCCAGCTTTTCGTTCAGGAACAGCGTGCAGACGAACCGGTGTGGAGGGAAGCACATGGTCAACTAAGTGTGTGTTTTTCCGTCAGGTCGTCCCTGCAGTCTTTTGCGAGTTTTCAGAGAGAGCTGCACACAGTGGAATAGCAGGGAGAATGTTTCTGTGGGCTGGAAGCAAAGGAGCTCAAGGATCTGGAAGTGAGAGAAGGTAAAGTACAATGACTCAACTGACTAACTAAACCACATGTGACTACACTATGCTAACCTTTAATTATCTAGAGTCTCTATGAGGAGGCTGCATGTTTGATTTCATGTTGATTTTAAGTACAGCGTGAAAAATATTAGAAAATAAACAGTTCAATTCTGATTATCAATGTATTTTTTAATATATTATAAATAAATAATTTTATTTACTCACTTATTTTTTTTTTTCATTTTACAGCCGATAACTGATGGCTGATCTAAAAATGTGTCTAAAAAAAGTACACAAAATAAATAAACCTAAAGTCAATTGTTTAAAACGCTACAAGTGTTACTTAAATTTTAACTAAGTGAATAATGGATGTCGTCACAATTTACAACAACAGCAACAATAGTAATACAAATAATCATTATTTATTAAACAACTAATATCGGCCAACAACTGCATCCCTAGAAAATGTGCAGCGTTTTCTGAATAAAAATGACTCTCATTTAGAACCAATACATCAGTTTATTTAATGAAAAGAAAATTCACTCACCATTGATTTGCTGTTTTCATTGCGTTTAACTTCTGTTTTGCACTGATTTCCAAGTTTAATTTAGTGTCAGAAAACATACATTTTAATAATCAAACTAATCTTGGATTCTGACTTAAACTAATGACAGGAAGTGAGTTATTATGACTTTGTAATGCTTTTGACCACTGTACTCACAGTAATTATCAAAAGGTCACTGATAAAGATAGACAGGTTAGACAGCTTGCCTTCACACCCATGCATAATCTTCAAAAGCAATATGACCTGCTGTCAAAACATGATTAAAGAATCATGAGCTAAATATTTGAAAGGAACTAACTATGCATATGTAATGGGACAGTAGCACGTATCTGTGTCATGGGGTACGTTTCTGAACCAAACCCAATTCATTCTGGCCCTCCAACCTATTTTAAGTGATAAGGACTGTTAAAATGATTCTTGAAGCAATATTTTGTTATATTAGGTTTGGCACACACCAGGTCTTCATTAATCCATGTGTATTTGTGTGCTTTTGGACTCTTATGTTTTGTAATTTAAGCAGGACCATTTATCAGAAGATCCGTGGGTATGATATTTTAGAGAAGAGGAGGACGGTCACAGCGCTGAAGGCTGGAGAGGACAGAGCCATTCTCTTAGGCCTCAGTATGATCCTTTGCTCTGCCATGATGTACTTTGTGTTGGGCATCACAATGTGCGCTCTTAACTCAGACAGGTAAACATGCCCAGACACCCTCACAGGAACAAAACTGTACAAAAAGTGCATTGAAACCACAGAATTAAAGGTACACTCAGTACTTTAAAGGATTAGTTCACTTTTAAAAAAACTTTTGCTGATAATTTACTCACCCCCATGTCATCCAAGATGTCCATGTCTTTCTTTCTTCAGTCGAAAAGAAATTAAGGATTTTGATGAAAACATTCCAGGATTTTTCTCCATATAATGGACTTCAATAGTAACCAAAACGGTTCAAGGTCCAAATGACAGTTTCAGTGCAGCTTCAAAGGACTTAACATACCAGACGATGAATAAGGGTCTTATCTAGCGAAACGATGCGCCATTTCGAAAATAAATAAAACAGTTTAAGTATTAGCCTATTAGCACAAATGCTCGCCTTGTTCTGTTAACCTGTTCGAACTCGTTCATCAAAATGAACAAATCTTTTTTCGAGTCATTTCGTTCGTTGAATGAACAAAATGACTCGAAAAAAGACTCGTTCAAAATGAACAAATCTTTTTTCGAGTCATTTTATTCGTTGATTGAATAAAATGACTCGAAAAAAGATTTGTTCATTTTGATGAACGAGTTCGAACAGGCGATTCACGAACGTGCATCTCATGACAGAGCAAGGCGAGCATTTGTGCTAATAGGCTAATACTTAAACCGTTTTATTTATTTTCGAAATGGCGCATCGTTTCGCTAGATAAGACCCTTATTCATCGTCTGGTATGTTAAGTCCTTTGAAGCTGCACTGAAACTGTCATTTGGACCTTGAACCGTTTTGGCTACTATTGAAGTCCATTATATGGAGAAAAATCCTGGAATGTATTCATCAAAATCCTTAATTTCTTTTCGACTGAAGAAAGAAAGACATGGACATCTTGGATGACAGGGGGGTGAGTAAATTATCAGCAAAGTTTTTTAAAAAGTGAACTAATCCTTTAACCCCATTCAAAAGTTGTGTAGAAATGATTAGTAATTGGGTAATAAGTTTAAATGAATAACCTCTGCAAAACAGTAACTAAACTTTTGAAGAAAACAAAACAAAACAAAAAACTGAGTGCACCTTTAAACAATCAAAATGAAAGAATAGATAGGTTTATGTTCTTCTATTCCATTCTAATTAGTTTTATTCTATTCATGTGAACGTTTATTATTTCAGGTGGTTCTTAAGTCTTCAACTATATTCTATTTTTAATTTGATTGTTTTCTTTTTTCTAAATGCTTGTGATTGCAGTTGTTTCTCATTTCTTCTTTTCTACTGTATTTATTCGATTTGCAGTTCTATTCTAATCATTTTTTGTTCTGTTCTATTCTGTTTATGACAAACATCTAATCAAAAGCATTCACAATGTCTTTATTATATATTAATACTCTATTTTGATTTTGTTGTACTCTATTCTGCTCGTGAATGCTTTTCATTTCTTCTTTAGAACCTTTTCACTTTTCTGAGATTGGGGCACAGATGTGAACTACAGCAGGGTAAAATTCTATACCGCATATATTATTTTTGCATTATAATAGGCTTAAACAGAAAAATTCTATAAAAAAAAAAAATGAAGGTTTCATTTTTATTTTGATGGTCCCTTTACCATTTTGTTGACTATAAGTAACGTTGAACCTACCAGCCCAGTCTCATCCCAAGACGTCATATGTTGACGCTTTTGACCATACGTCAACATCCGCGTTTTAGGGTACCCTTTAACGTCAGTATATGACGCTATCTAATCCTAACCCTACCCCAGACCTAAACCTACCCGTGTCATATGACTGACGCTAAAGGTAAAGCGTCAGTCATATGACGCCCCGGGATCGTCATCTAACTGACGTTAAAGGGTACCCTAAAACGTCGGATGTTGACGTATGTCAAATGGTCAAATGCTAGAGATGTAACGTCTCTCTCATTGGACTGTTAGTAGACTGGTATGGTTGGGGTAAAAATTTAGTTGACATGTAGTTGCAAAGTTACTTCTAATCAGTAGAACATCTGTTGGAGGACCATCAAAATAAAGTGTTAGCAGATATTAAGCAGACAGTCTAATAATCTAATGAGAGTAGATGACAGGTAGTTGCAAAGTTACTTATAGTCAAATGATTGTTCAAAAGGGACCATCAAAATAAAGTGTAACCAAAATGAACAGTAACTCCATCAATAATTGCACCCTCATACCACTATTCACACGATAATTTATAAAATGTACATTATATAAAATGTACATAAAAATCAATAAAGTTTTTGCTAGATTTGTTAATTGCTGTGTAAATAGGTCACTAAGCACAGTCTCTGAAAAGGGTTCATTCTATTACGAACAGAACTGCATTTTTTCAGCATGATTCATATTGTTTTCCTCAGGTGGTTATGAAATGTTGACCATCAACATGTAAAACACTAATTCTGCTGTCCACACTGATACCACGCATTAACAGATTCCATCCTTGTTTGACCGTAAATCGCAGATTGGCTAACATTGCAGCTTAATCTTCCAAATACCACTGACCTACGATAGATTGCACACAGATAAGAGCTGGCATACACTGCAGTCAAAGGCAATTAGAGGCAGCTGAGCCTTTGGAACAGCCAAAGAACACAAGGCCTGTTATTCATAGAGTAGGAGACAAGAACCCAGGCACAAAGACAACCACTAACATGCAATCGGCCGCCACATCAGAGGGCCAAATTCAGCCAAATCACCAATATGTACCCTAGACTCTAGGGGTCCCAGGGCTCTAGAGCATATATGAAGGCTGTCCCTGATGTTCAAATATGCTTAATGTGAAACAGCTAGAACTTGTTGCAAAGGGCAGTTTATATGTTATATTAGCAAGTAAATATAAGCAAAATCGTAAAGACTTTGACAGCTGTGTCCATTTTAGTAGCATTTCTGTTTGGAAATATTGCCTGGTTTGATTTCATGTGACTTTAACTCAGATATGCCCTTTTCACTGGTCATAACTCTCCACAGGTTAAGGTTCACATTAAGTCAAGTGTGCTCCATCCTTCTCCTGGAGATCTACCAGTTCCATTTCATTTCAACTGTAGTCAAACAGACTTGGACTATAGCTAATGAATGTCTTTGAACATTTGAAGACATCCTGTCCTGGCACATCCTGTGTGATAAATGCATTTAATGCAATTGCAAAGGATTTCTTCAATCTTTTCCACTTCTGTCCATTTTTTCTCTCTCTCAGCGTTTGGACAGAGGAGTCAAACTGCACAGTACTGAACTCCGGTATAGTTTCTGAGATTAACTGCAGCTACAGTTGCGGCTCAGAGTGCCGGAAGAGCTCCAGGTATCCCTGTCTTCAGGTATACGTCAGTCTGAACTCCACTGGGAAGGTTCTGCGACTGTCATACAACGAGGAGGCCTATGAGGCCAACCCTGAGGTACAGCACCTCTGCTCATATGCATTAACTATAGGGATATATCACATTAACCTGCATGGGCAGTTCTTCACTATGTTGTAAAAGCACACATTTTGTCTTAAGTATCTATTTACCTAATTTGAATTAAATTATTGAACAACTGCATCACCCTGATATTTTGACATGTCCCTATGTAATCCCTATATGATTGGCTTCATCACTGTCTCCTCTCCACCAGTAAGCTGGTGTGTGGTGGGCGTTCTGGCGCAATATGGCTGCCGTCGCATCATCCAAGTGGATGCTGCACATTGGTGGTGGTTGAGGAGATTCCCCCCCTTCTATGTAAAGCGCTTTGAGTGTCCAGAAAAGCGCTATATAAATGTAATGGATTATTATTATTATGCCCCCCCCACCAAAAAAAAAAAAAATGAAAAAAAATATAATGAATTTAAATTCATAAATTAAAAACATCATAGAAGAGGTGTAAGAAATTTATGCATGTATTTAATGTTTTGATTAAAAAATAATATATATATATATATATATAGATCTGGGAAAAAATATTAAAAGCAAGCAAGTAAATAAATAAATGAACACAAATAGATACGACCAACACATTTGAGTGTACTTCCTAAATGAAGAGGTAAAGGTGCAATTTGTGCACTTTTTATTCAGACAGCAAGATGGATTGTTATTAAAATTAGATTGCCAAAAACACAATGTGTTTTTCATTAGTGTTCAGAAGTCCTTGTGAACTTTATAAATAAAAATGTATCCAAGAAAAGTAAATAGGTAAGGTGCTCTTTGACATCAATCCTGACTTTTCTTAGCTTATGGATAAACTACTGAACCTTACAATTCATCAGTTAATGCCATTTTAATGTAATTATATAATGCTGTGTCCTAATTCGCCTACTTCTATTACACGCTAAAAGTATGTACTCTTTTGTACTGTGAATAAAAAGTAGATACTTTTCAGAGTAGCAGAAGGCAAGCTTTGTTGAGGGTCTTTCATGTGGAAACCATTGCTAATAATTTTTTGCATTTTTGATAATTTAACATAATGGCCAAACATATCCATTTTGCTAATGTTCTATTTGTATCTTTATAAATTTCACAATAGGGCTTTTAACACCAGAGGAAAGGTTTCAGTCCAATTGGCCGTTGATTAGCCGAACGCATGTGAAAACCAGCACCGTGGTGGCTAGTTCCTATAACTGAGTTATAGCTATCCGGTGCGAAAGCCCTAATGTTGTTGCAGATGAAATATAACATAAATAACAAATTTCACCAGGCTATATATTGATTATTAAGAACTCAAACCCCTTTCAGGGCGTCAGTTCACACACACACAGTCTTTTCTATTCGTTTGTATTTTTGAACCGAATCCTTCACCTAACACAATGTGTTGTAGGGAATATTAGCCGTTTTGTGTGCACAGATCCACACTTATTGAACATCTACCGGAAATGGACCATCCATGGGGCCTTTGCTTCTTTCCAACATACTTTGCTTTGGGACATACTTAATCTAATCTCACATATTTAGGATGCAGGGTACAATGATTAAATCACAAAATGACTGAGCATGATAAATGACCATTATACAGTGTATTACACAAATTGAACTGGGCTGAACTGAATTGTTTCAAGTAAATGCATTTCCTTCTTTCCCATCAGTGTTTTTACATCCCAAAGTGCCGCAAGGATCACACGCTGATGCACACTATTGTGATGAACATCTCCGAGCGACTGAAGACACACACACAGGTTTTGTGTTACTACGACCCCTCAGAGCAGCAGGACAGCGTCCTCCTGACACATCTCTATGGCCGCGGGGCCATCATTAGCTCGCTCCTCTGGCCCACGTGCACGCTGGTGGGGGGCACGCTCATCATCGGCATGGTCAAGCTCACTCAGTACCTGTCCTTCTTGTGCGAGCAGATCGGCCGCATTAAAAGGTGAGACTGACGGTGTGCAGACGGATACCTCAGACCAGTGAGGCCGGTGCTTTTGAGAGAGATCTAATCGCTGTGTTCCTTGCAGGATGGGGCTCTACCCCCTAAGGAGAGCTTCTCACAACAAGGTCTGCACTCGGAGGTTTAATGGCGGCATCCAGGATGGGGTTTGAGAAGGCAATGTGAGAATTTCGTCAACGGACCGTTTCCACCATTCTGTATACAGCAACAAAGTGTTTTTCGCTTTCACGTGCTCTTCCTCTGATGCTCCATCCGCCTTGTTAACCTTTCCTGGTTGTGTTGACAAGGCTGAAGTCATGTTGTGAATGAGAACTTCCTGAAACATTGAGAGATCAATAGAGCCCCTAGTGGTCGTAGTTGGAACTTCCGATAAAATCAGACTGGGTCAAGTCCAATCCTGATGCTCAAGGGTCAAAATACACAGTCATGTTGTGGGGTCTCGATTACACTTTCTGACCACCGGATCGCAGAGACTCCATTCCAAGATGCTACTGTGTAGTGATATGTCTCAACCATCTGACACTTATGTAATTACAGAAATTAAAAGTAGTATACACTACTTCCTTCAGCGGAGACTGCTGTCATTTATGGCTCTTTGACAAACACCTGTGGAGCAACTCAAAGCCAAAGCTCATGTTGATTGTTCCTGTATCTCTTAAAGGGATAGATCACCTAAAAATGAAATACTCTCATTATTTACTCACCCTCATGTTAAACCTGGATGAATTTCTTTCTTCTGTGGAAGACAAACTGTATTTTGAAGAGCTTTGGGGTCCAACGTCACTGGACCCCATAGACTTTAGATAAAAAACAGATTCATTTGAGTTTGAGGTTGTTTTTTTTTTCAGAAGAAATTCAGTCTAGTCCTAGTAGTACAGCATTTTTAGCAGACCCAAAACCTGTGTAACAAAATCTAGTGTTCTCTCTATAGTCAGCATTAAGGCATTACATACACAAAGTGAAGGCTGTTCTAAAAGGTAGGCGTTGTAGTAATCCCAAATTGTAATGGGTTGTTAACACAGGAAGTGTACTAAACCAGAGACACAAGACAGTATTGAACAGAATGCAGCATGCATTTTAAAACTTGAACTTCTTAAAGCTTCTTTGAAAAAAACATGACACAAATATTCAAGTCATCGATCTCTTACATTCATATCGACAAGTTAAAAAAATGGTGCAATGGGGAAACAAACATGTGTGAATGGCACCCAAGGCAGCATTTCAGGAACATTGCTACAGCGTTTCTTTTTAATCATTTATACTGTAACTTCAGTTAAACACTGCATTCTGTATTTGTGTACATTGTTTTTCCCCAGAGAGAAATCATTTTGGTTGGCCATTAACCGGGAAATCATGTATTGTCAGTTGTAGATGTATGGATGTAATTCAATGATTTGTAGAGTTTTGCACAGAGAGAAACAACAGTGCCTCATTTTTAAATGAATTAATAAATTCAGTAGCAGTCCTCCAACATATGTATCATCTGATATTATTATTTGAATAGGGGAAATGGGGATAGTTGACCCGAGGGTTATTCATTTACACAGATGCTTGTATTCTGTAGCAGTGGTTTTGTATGTTGGTTTCAAACATCTTGTTTAAAACCCTACTAAGCTAGATAAAAAAAAAATTGTAATGTTTGTAGATTTTTTTTTTTTAAATATTCCTTATAGTTATTGGGTAAACAACTAAACATTAAAAACACAATATTTTAAGATAGATTTAAATAAAAAAAGATTAACCAATGATGTCTGATTGGGGCAAGATGTTTTAAAAGTGTAATTAAAAAAAATATATATATATATATATATTTTTTTTTTTGTAGCAATTTTTTTATATAATTGTCATATTATTATTATTTTAAAGCATTTAAGTTGTGGCAGGTTCCAATGTGACAACGTGCCCCATTGAATGAAAAAAAAGAAACGTTCCCTAGGAAAACAAGACATTTCTTTTAACATTCATTGTGTGACAACGTGCCCCAATAGGAGAGCATGTTAAAATAATAAATCTGTTTTACTTGCCATCAACAATGAACAACTTTTTTGTAGACAATATTTTAAGTATTCAGGTAAATATTTACTGGAGTAAATAGTGTTAAAACTAGCCTTGGTCTCCTATAAAACATACCAACCATCTCCAGTGCCAATCATAAACATCAATGTTGTTTTTAGAAGCGATGAATATGTCGAAAGAAAACACACGGACACTGATCGATATAGGCTGTTTTTATTACACCTTCAGCCACAAATGAGATATGTTTTATGCTCATTGTTGTCTAACTTAATTCATGTCGATTAGTACAACTTTGTTCATTACATGGCCTTTTTCTCAAGACAATCTGAGTTGGGTGTGCTTCAGTGTCAATATGTTTATTAAGATTTACAAGGAAAGCAGCAGAAACTGTCTTTACCCTTGGACTTGGTTGGATTATTAGCATACAGTCTCCAGGTCATCTTGTGTGAGTTTGTAACCAGCCATGGAGCGGCGGAGGAACTGATTTGACTGTCCTTGGGTGATGGATTTGGCCTGAATAGCTTCTTGAGAGGAGCACCTTTTTAAAGTGCAATCAGGTGACTGGCTGTGATGAATCAGACTCAGTCTGAAATTAATCAGTCCACAGCCCTCCTCAACCCCCTACCCTTACACACACACACACACATCTTTCAACCCTCGCTGACGACATCCTCATAAATAGACCCTTCTAATGTCGTTTACCCATGGAGGGGTTTTTCCTTTTAAATAGATTTAATTGTTAGGAAGAGATCAAAGGTGTGATTAAACACCATCATGATGTCTATTTTGTGTGTCCTGCTGTTTTCTAAGAGAATGAATGATCCATTAGGGACAAATAAGCCAGTGTGGTAAAACCCAGGTCCTCCTCAGCCCAGGCTGATGGGATGTGTCTGGTGGAGAGTTTTATTGGTAATGTGAAATGAGATATCGCTCATAACTCCAGAGTAACTGCCAGTCAAAATGATGGGATATGGAGATGAAATTCACTAGGTCATTAGCTGCTTTGGAGGTGACACATTGTTTTAAAGCCTATTTCCATTGAAAATGTATCATTTTAAAGTCGGCATGAAACACAAGATGTTATTTTCTTCCCTATTTTGACGTCTATTCTAGTGTTATTATTATTATATGTTATTACTATTGCTTTTCAAAGTGATCAGACTTATTATTTGTGCTTGGCTGAGCATAAAACAGTCGGGGGAAAAAATGTAATGGCATAAAAGGCCCGCCGCATCGGCACATCAGTAGATCGATAGCATCCAGGTATGATGGGTCATCTAATGTAAAGTGTGATTTAGAGAAGCCATTCAAACAACAAAGAGTCTCTCTTTCTCTCCCCCTCTCTGGGAACAGGAAACCCCACTTCCAACTGTTCCCCTGGCAGCAGAACATAGTCCTGACCCGACGGACACTTCTTGTGCTCAGGCCAGACAGCTGTGCTGTTTGTTAAAAAGGACATCTGTAGGTTTTCTTATGAAGAGCTGAGGACACAAAAGGAGGAAGCAGTTGAAGAAGAAGCAGCTGGAAATTACAAATGGCTATTGCTCATAAATAGGGATCAAAACCGGATCTAAGTATTAAACTGTGGCACACCTCAAACCGTGTGACTTGCTGAGGTATGCAATTATTTTCTAAGAGACTGAACTTCCAATTTTCAATAAAACAGATTTACATTGATGGAGGATCCTGAGCAATATTTAGAGAAGGGATGAATATCATAATTTTGGGATGGGATGTTTTCATTGGGCCAGTCACATACCCTAGTAACGGCATAGCAACATGCGCGCACATGACATGCGAACAAAAATAAACATATTGTGTGACCACAAATTAAGAATTAGTGCCTTTTTCTCATTTCAGTAAGTCGTGGCCACAATGTACTTATTTGTTCTTCGTTTTAGTTCAATTGTGGCCATGAATTAAGAATTAATTCCCATGATTTATTAATTTGTTCTCTCGTTTTGATTTAACTGAAACGAGGGAGGGATCAAATTACTACAACGTGGCCACTTTTTACAAAAAACAAGGGAACATATTATATTGTGCAAATTACTTAAGAGGGAACAAATTAGTAAAACGTTATGATAGTCGTGGGGACAAACTTTATTTCTGGGAACAAAGAAATCCCTAAAGAAAGTCAAAACAAAAGTGTGTTTGCGTCACTCAATATCGATAATTATAAATATCACCACTGGCCATGGTTTTATAATAATCACTGAATTGATTCTTTTCCAATTTACAGTTAAAAAAAAATCCTACTGGACAGACAGATTACGACTGCATTAATGTGTACACAAACTTTTAGTAAGTGACTAAAATGACTGTGCTACATCTAGTATTGCGTATCTAGTATTCTATCCCACAGTGCATCACCTCTGTCCTCTGTGGTGAGTTAGTGCCCTCTGCTGTCTGAGGTGTATATATATATATATATTTAAATGTGTATATGTGTGTGAAGGAACATTTTACATTTATTGTTAAGTATAAACCTTTAGATTTAAAGTAAAAGTTTTTAAAAACATATTTAAAAAAAAAATTGAATTAGAAACGATAGTAATTTGTAACTTGACTGGAAGTGAGAATAGATCTTTGTCAGGGTAGCTAGCTCCATATTTAATTTTTGACAGGAATGAAAATCAGGCTGTGAGACTGTTTAACACAACAGACCTGTCACAATTCCCTAATATGTCTCAGTTTAAGGACTCTCATTTTGATGTTCTTTTGTCTTGATGAATGTGTTCAGCTCTTGTGGTTTAGTTCATGGTTCCCTTGTCTCCACTGTAATTTTGTCAGTTTCCATAGTTACTCTTGTTTATCACCATGTCAACTAATCGTGCCCACATGTCCTTCATTTAGACCCTCAGTCTTTATCTGTTCTTGGTCTTGAGTTAAAGTTGCGTGCTGGTATCTATCTCTGTTCGGTTCCTAGTGTTTATTAAATGTTATTTCGTCATTCTTCTGCGTCATGCCTCATTGTTGTGGATAATCAAGTCAAGCCAGCGTGTGACAAAACGTACTCGGTTACTAACGTAACCTCGGTTCTCTCTAGAGAGGGAACGAGTACTGCGTAATATCTTACGCTATGGGGAAATACTCTTTCCTCGAGATATTGAAGCCAAAAATTATCCTTAATTTTTTAATCATGCAAAACGCTTTTCCAGCAGCAAGCAGACAAGGGCGAGACAGCTCGCGCGCCCATTGGCTGCCTCGCTGGAAAAGCTGCAGCCTATCGAGTGAGGCACTGCGTGACGTAATGACGAATGAGGACGCTTCGCGCTCATTTCGTCATGTCCCGCCAGTATAGGCGTGGTCTCGCCCTATAAATACCCCCTCGATAGCTGTATTTCCTCTGATTTTGTACGCCGAAGCGAACCAGAGCATATTCCAAGCACGGCAAGATACGCAGTACTCGTTCCCTCTCTAGAGAGAACCGAGGTTACGTTAGTAACCGAGTACGTTCTCTTACGAGAGTATCTCTCGTACTGCGTAATATCTTACGCTATGGGGAACCCCATGCAACACGCCGTGCGGACAGGGATCCAACACCAGAGTCCCGGGGCCAAGCCCGGGGCGCATCTAGTGCTTAATCACCACAACTCACACAGAGTAGAAGAGGAGAGGCTAGGAGCATCACTCCTTCATAAAAGTCCCGTAGGGGTACAGACCCGTAGGGGTACACATAGCCGCATTGGCGGCCGATAAGCCCGAAGTTCAGACCGCCAGAAGCTTAGCTTGTAAGGCGGGCACCTCCAGGTTATAGTACTTGATAAATGTAGACGGCGAGGCCCAGCCCGCAGCCGTACAGATATCCTGCAGGGAGACCCCGCTATACCATGCCCACGACGAGGCCACGCCTCTCGTGGAGTGCGCTTTGACACCCAATGGGCACCGCAGGCCCCTGGAAGTGTAAGCCAGCGCTATGGCATCCACTATCCATCTGGATAGGCTCTGTTTTGAAGCGGCGAGTCCCTTAGAACGGCCGCCAAACAACACGAAAAGCTGCTCGGTCTGTCTGAACTCACCGAGCGGGACACATAAGCCCTTAACGCCCTGACAGGGCAAAGGAGACTCGCGTCCCTCTCCTCATTGAGAACCGGAAGGGCTGACAGGGAAATTACCTTGGCCCTAAACGGTGTATTGAGGGATTTCGGCACGTAGCCGTGCCTCGGTTTGAGTACGACCTTTGAGTCGTTAGGCCCAAACTCCAGACATGACGCGCTTACAGAAAGCGCCTGTAAGTCCCCTACACGCTTCACTGAAGCGAGAGCCAATAGAAACACCGTCTTAAGGGACAGGTGCTTCATGTCCGACAGCTGGATCGGCTCAAACGGGGTGCCTTTCATGGCCTCCAAGACCGTGGAAAGGTCCCAAGCCGGGACTGAAGGGGGCCTGGTAGGGTTTAACCTCCGAGCTCCTCGTAGGAAACGCACGACTAAGTCGTTTTTCCCCAGTGACTGGCCAGACACCGGTTTAGCAAACGTTGCTATGGCCGCCACGTAAACTTTGAGCGTGGATGGGGTCCTACCCTTATCCATCAGCTCCTGAAGGAAGGCAAGCACTTCCTTAACCCCGCAGTCCACAGGTGAAAAGCCACGGGCTCGACACCAAGTAGAGAACACCGACCATTTCGAGGCATAGAGCCGTCTGGTAGACGGAGCTCTAGCCTGCGCGATCGTGTTTAGCACTCCTTCCGGGAGGCTAGCGGGTACCCGTTGATGGCCCATGCGTGCAGGGACCACAGTTCCGGGCGAGGATGCCAAATCGAGCCCTCCGCCTGAGAGAGGAGATCTCTCCTCAACGGTACAGGCCACGGGGCAGTGCTGGCCATCCGCATCAGGTCCGGAAACCAAGCCTGGTTCGTCCAGAGCGGAGCTACAAGCAGCACTGGGCATCCATTTTCCCTGATCCGCTCCAACACCTGAGGCAGGAGCGAGACAGGGGGAAAAGCATACAGGGGACCGCTGGGCCAAGCATGGGCCAGCGCGTCCCTGCTTTTCGAGAAGAATACTGGGCAGTGAGCGTTCTCGCGGGACGCGAACAGGTCCACCTGCGCTCTGCCAAACGTTTCCCACAGCAGCTGGACCGTCTGCGGATGCAGCGACCATTCTCCTGTCGGGACGTTGTCTCTGGACAGCTTGTCTGGACCCGTATTCAGGTGCCCAGGCACATGCGCCGCTTTCAGAGAAAGGAGGTTGCGCTGGGCCCAGACCAAGAGGGGTTCCGCCAGCCTGCAAAGGCGTGTGGACCCGATGCCGCCCTGGCGATTTATGTACGCCACCACTGACATGTTGTCCGACCGGACCAATACGTGGTGGCCTATTATCTGGGGACAGAAGCGCCTTAGCGCTTTGTCGACTGCCATTAATTCCAAGCAGTTTATGTGAAGGAGCTTCTCCCGTACTGACCATAGGCCAGCTAGTGGTCTGCCCTCGAGCAGCGCTCCCCGCCCCGATGTGGAGGCGTCCGTAGACACCACCTTCACACCCGAGGCGATCCCCAGACTCACACCTGACTGATACCAGTCGGTCACTTTCCACGGTTTCAGAGCTGAAACGCACTGAAGGTCGACCCTGAGGCGAAATAGACCCGCGGTCCACGCCCTGGGGGAACTCGTGCTTTTAGCCATAGCTGCAGTGGGCGCATGCGGAGCAGGCCCAACTGGAGTACGGAGGCTGCTGAGGCCATCAGACCCAGCATTTTCTGAAACCTTCTGAGCGGGACTATAGAGCCGTGGCGGAAGGATCTCGCGACGTGCTGAATATTCAATCCGCGCTCCGGTGACAGGCGTGCTGTCATGGATAGCGAGTCCAACACTGTTCCCAGAAAGGAAATTCTCCGACTGGGGAGCAGTGAGCTTTTCGCCCAATTGACTGTAAGGCCCAGCTCCTCGAGGTGCTCGAGTAATGCGGCCCTGTGTTCTATGAGCTCAGTTCGTGAACGAGCTAGAATCAGCCAATCGTCCAAGTAGTTCAAAACTCGCATGCCCCGAAGTCTCAGGGGGGCGAGGGCCGCGTCCATGCACTACGTGAACGTACGGGGTGCTATGGACAGGCCGAACGGCAGGACTGTGTATTGATATGCCTGGCCCTCGAAGGCGAATCTCAAGAATCACCTTTGATGGGACGCTATTTGTATTTGAAAATAGGCGTCTTTCAGATCTATTGACATGAACCAGTCTCCTTGGCGCACTTGCGCGAGGATTTTCCTGGCCGTAAGCATTCTGAACTGGCGCTTCCCGAGCGTTCTGTTCAGCAGTCGCAGATCTAGAATGGGTCTGAGCCCACCATCTTTTTTCGGTACCAGAAAATATCTGCTGTATAAGCCCCCTTCGCCCTGAGATAGAGGTTCTATAGCCCCTTTTCTCAGTAGTTTCGCTATCTCGGCTCGAAGTAGATGAAACACTTCGCTATACACCGTAGTTTCGACTCGCGCCGTATAACGGCGGGGGCGTCGAGCGAACTGTAGCGAACAGCCTCTCGTTATAGTGTTCAACACCCATTCTGATACCCCGGGAAGCCTTGACCACGCATCTGCGTGAATAGCTAGGGGTAGAATGAAATCTGGGCTCTGGCCGCGGCAGGACGGCGGCTCGAGAGCCCCTGTGTACTGGGAACACAGCACCGTGTTTACAGCGTTCGAGGCGGGGGGCGCGCTGATCACAGCGGGCAGCCTGGCCGTGCTCAGCTTCTCTATGGCGGGACGCGCAGAGAAAGCGAGCGGGGCGAATCCTGTGGGATTCGGCGCGTGTGAGGGAATGTGGGCACATTTACTAAATGCGGCACATTTACTACACTGAGAATACTGTCAGCTCGCGCGACTAAATCACTGCTGTGTATACAGCGTGCGAGGCGCGCGCTGATCACAGCCGGCAGCCTGGCCGCGCTCAGCTTCTCTGTGACGGGTTGTGCAGAGAAGACGAGCGGGGGCGAATCCCGTGAGATTCGGAGTGTCTGTGAGAAATGCGGGCGCGAGACAGCGGGCACATTTTCTGCACGGAGAATACTCGGCTCGCACCGACTGAATCAACGCTGTGTTCACAGCGTGCGAGGTGCACGCTAATCACAGCGGGCAGCCTGGCCGCGCTCAGCTTCTCTGTGACGGGTTGTGCATAGAAAGCGAGCGGGGGTGAATCCCGTGGGATTCGGCGTGTCAGTGAGGAAATGCGGAACAGCGGGCACATTTACTTCACTGAGAACACTGTCGGCTCGCGCCGACTAAATGTGTGTTAGTTTCGTTTTTACAGAAACCAAGGGACACGCATCGTGTAGTGTAAGCGGGCATTGTATGGGCGCGTTCACTACATTTTCTGCACAACCAACATGAGTTGGTTTTATTTGTGCTAGCCCTGCACCGTGGCGGGCTGTGTCTGGGTGTGGGAATGGGCACTGGGACGTGGGCATTCTTACAACACTCGTAACACCATCGGCCGTGGCCGGAACACCAGAAAATGCACTCTTTATTGGGTTTATCTGGGTAGCCATAGAAACGGCTTTTGTGCGCAGGCAAGCGGGCTGAGACACCGGCTGCTTCACTGCGAAATACACTGGGACAGTCACAACGCATGGAACTGAACGAGCGAGAAGTTTTGGTGGAAATCCGGCCGCAGCGGGATCTGAACACCGTCACTTTCCTAGAGAGACTAGGAAGGCCTTGAGACCTCGGGCTTTACCTCAATCCTCGGCCGGGGCCCGCGCTGAGGGGGGCGGCGTCCACAGAGCGAGAGCGCGGTGTTTGATCTCGGGCCTGGCGGCGCTGCTAGTTAGCCGAAACGACGGCCTTTGTGCGCAGGCAAGCGGGCTGTGGAACCAGCTTGCTCACTGCGAAATACACTGGAACAGTCACATTGCTTGGAACTGAACGAGCGAGAAGTTTTGGTGAAAATCCGGCCGCAGCGGGAACTGAACACCGTCGCTTTCCTAGAGAGACTAGGAAGGCCTTGAGACCTCGGGCTTTATCTCAATCCTCGGCCGGGGCCCGCGCTGAGGGGGGCGGCGTCCAGCAGAGCGAGAACGTCGAGGAACACGGAGCGCTCAGCTTCCGTCATCTCGGATAGCGTTAGCCACAAATGTATCTCACCATTCAGGGGGGAAAGGCGCGGGTCTCGACTGTGACGGAGCTTCGTCTTTCCCGAGAAAGCGTCCGTCCAGCCTATTGCGCGTTAGTTGCGCGAGCGCCTTTCAGTCGAGGCCGATGTAATCCACGGCTTGAGAGAGCGGACGCATCGGCTCAGTTTCAATGCCGTCTCCGGTAAGTTTGTCGAGCTCAAGTGCGGACGCGGCGGCAGACGGCGGCCGCTGTCCGTCTGGGAGCGACTCGAGCGAAGCCGGCGAAGCTGGCGGGCGAACCGGCGAGCTTTGGCGGGCTGGAAATAGCTCGGGCGCGCGCAGGGCGCGGCGCTTCTTGCGGCGCGGCATCACGGCGGGCTGGGATGCGGGCTCGGAGAACGAAGCTAGGCGAGTCCGCAGAGTCACCATAGGCAAGCATTCACAATGATGGCATCCGCCGTCAGCGAGCGCGGTGGCCGCGTGATCCTCACCCAGGCAGGACACGCAGATGACGTGGCGGTCCTCGTCGCTGAGTGGGGCTCGGCAAGAACCACAGGAAGGCATCTTTAAAAAGACGCAGCTCTTTTAGAACAGTAGAAATGGGTGTTGCGTCACGTAAACAAACACACACACACTTAGCAGAGTAAAAGGATATAGTACGCCGGAAAGCGCAGCAGGTACGGCAGTTGAAGGCGGCTGGGCCAGCGACTTCAGAAGATGGCACGTCCCGCTGAGAAGGCTACAAGTCAACGGCGCGGCTTCTCACTCTGGATCCCGCGATGCGTGAGCTTCGCGTGAAGAATAAAAAATCAGAGGAAATACAGCTATCGAGGGGGTATTTATAGGGCGAGACCACGCCTATACTGGCGGGACATGACGAAATGAGCGCGAAGCGTCCTGAGTGACGATGGCGCCTGTGTTTGGCTTAGCCGCGTCTCTCTCTGTATTTTATGTCTCCTGGTCTCAGATATTTATTTTAATATGCATTTTAATGCCACTATTTCTGTCCACAAATGTATCAGCGGCCCTGGTTTATGATCGTGAATTGCTGTTGCTTATTAAAGCTGAAATGTCCGGTTTTATGGGTATCGGTGATCCACCTCCAATACCACCCTGTATTCGCCTGTGCTTACCAGATCACGATCTCTCGCTGTACCGCGATTGGAGAAGAAAGCCTGCACACCTGTCCAAGAAGTGTGGTAAACGGAGGAGGCGAGGGACCAGAGCGGGTTTCCAGGTCAAGAATCGCAGCCTACGGAAATACTCCCTTGTTGGCAACCGGATGGACTGTCTGCTTGAGGATCGTAATCCTCCATTTTTCTACCAACCAGGCATTGACTGGCCCTGGATCCCCGTCAGAGCATCTTACCTGCGGGCAGTGTTTCCGGATGCGTCCGGTGGATTGTTGAATAGGGATCTACCTCCCCCCCACCTTGGCCGGGTTCATCGTGGCCTGCCTACACTTAGGATTATTGAGTGTACATCTTCCTCCTCAACCTCTGAAGACTTAGTTATTTCTTCTGTGAATATGTGCTTGTTAAATGCTCGTTCTGTGGCGAACAAGGCGCACATCCTGAACGACCTGTTCGTAAGGCAAAACTTGGACTTTCTATTACTGACAGAAACTTTGCAACGTAACTCGGAATTTATTCATTTAAATGAGCTGTGTCCTGTTGGCTGCTCGTTTATTGGATCTCCGCGTCTGTCTGGCCGTGGTGGAGGACTTGCCATAGTATGGAGAAATAGCTACTCCTGTCAGCTGGTGAGCGTGGAAACTTTTTCCTCTTTTGAACTGCAAATCACTAGAGTTGGTCGGATAAAGCCGTTCTTTTGCATCCTCATTTATCGTCCTCCTGGTCCTGCTGGGCAGTTTTTAACAGAGTTTACAGACTTTATGTCATCTGTTATTAGTTTTGAAAAGCTATTAATGGTTGGGGATTTTAACCTGCACACTGATGTTGCTGATAATCATGCCGCAAAAGATTTTCTTAGTATTACGGATTCACATAATCTAAAGCAGCATGTTCATGGACCCACACATACTGGTGGTCATACATTAGACCTTGTTTTCACACTAGGTTTGGATGTTAATGCAATATGTTGTGAGGATATGTCGATTAGTGACCATAAGTGTATTTTTTTAAATCTTTTTGCCACCACTGACCCCCCTTGTCAGAAACGTCTGACACAATCGCGCACTATTACTCAAACAACCGTTGAGCAATTTATCTCTCGGTTTGATTGTGATCTTAATTTTATGGGTTGTAGCAATGATGTTGAGCTCTTAATGCAAACTTTTAACAATTTCTGCTCTTCTCTGTTGGACGAAGTGGCTCCTTTAAAGATAAAAACTAAGCCCACCTGTAACACCTCGCCTTGGATGACGGACGATGTGCGTTGTCTAAGGAGGAGGTGCCGTACGACTGAACGTTTGTGGAAATCCACCGGGCTTGAAGTGCACCGTCTGTATCTTAAGGAACTTATGCAGGATTTTAATAATTTAGTTGCGAAATTTAGGACTGCTTATTTTTCTAATTTAATATCATCCTCTAAGCGAAACCCTAAGGTTTTATTTGATACCATACACAATATTGTATCTCCTCCAGCCATTGTGACAACAATATGTTCTCAAAATGATTGTGATAGGCTGCTGTCTTTTTTTATTGATAAGGTGCAGTCTATTAGATCAAATATTCTGCGTGGACCACACTTTCTCGTAGACTGTATTCGTTCACCTAGGCCTATTACCATTGACTCTTTTAAACCAATCAGCCTCCCTGATTTGCTAAACTTGACTAATAAAATAAATATGTCCTCTTGTCCACAGGATATAATACCATCTTCATTATTTGCAAAAGCACTCCCTGTCATTGGCCCTAGTATAGTAGCTATTGTCAATTCCTCACTGGCCACAGGCTGTGTTCCATCCTATTTTAAACATGCCACTATTCAACCTATATTAAATAAACCTAATTTGGACCCTACAGTTTTGAAGAACTATCGGCCAATATCAAAGTTGCCATTGTTGTCCAAAATTCTCGAAAAAGTTGTGGCTAATCAACTTACAGATGTTTTAGAGAATTTGGAGTTGTATGACAAATTTCAATCAGGTTTTAGGAAGAGACACTCTACTGAGACCGCCTTGGTGAGAGTCTGTAATGACCTTCATATGGCCTCGGACGCAGGTCTATGTTCAGTGTTGGTACTTCTTGACCTTAGTTCTGCCTTCGATACTGTGGACCACCACATCATGATTAGGAGATTACGTGAATGTGTGGGCATATCGGGAGTGGCCTTAGATTGGTTTACCTCATATCTCTCAGATAGAAGTTTTAATGTCTATACTGGTGATTCCCACTCTGTATCATCACCCCTGTTTTGTGGTGTTCCACAGGGTTCAGTGTTGGGCCCAATATTGTTTATTTTATACTTGCTGCCTCTGGGTCAGATCATTAGTGATTTTAACATTTCTTATCACTTCTACGCAGATGACATTCAGCTTCATTTTACTTTCCGGCAAAATGAGTCATCCAAACTTACAATACTCTTAGACTGTATAGACGCCATAAACAGCTGGATGGCTGAAAGTTTTCTGCAGCTGAATCCAAATAAGACAGAGGTTTTAATTGTAGCGCCAGACAGCGCTATCCCTCTGATTATGCAGAACATTGGACCTTTGTCAACTGCGGTCCGGACTAGTTTAAGGAACCTTGGGGTGACATTTGATAAATCCCTATCCTTTGAAACCCACATCAAATCGCTGACCAAATCATGTTTTTTCCACTTGCGTAATATAAGCAAATTGAGGTCTGTGGTCTCTCACTCAGAACTGGAGATGCTCATTCATGCATTCATTTCCTCCCGTATTGATTATTGTAACTCACTTTTCTCTTCACTTAACAAATCTGTTCTTCATCGACTGCAATCTATACAAAATTCAGCTGCTAGGTTACTTACTCGTTCAAATAGGCGCACCCATATCACCCCGATACTCTGCTCCCTTCACTGGCTCCCTGTAACTTACAGGATACAATTCAAAATACTAACCATAACCTATAGGGCCTTACATGGCCAGGCCCCTGCTTATCTTGCTGACATAATTCATTCTCATACCCCTCTCCGGTCTCTCAGGTCTAATAATCAAAATCTGCTATCTATGCCACGCACTCGTTTAAAGACATGTGGGGATAGAGCCTTCGCCGCTATGGCACCCAGACTATGGAATGCTTTGCCAACCAGTATTAGGTTTGCTGAGAATGTGGACAGTTTTAGGGGACAAGTGAAGACTCATTTGTTCAGGTTAGCTTTTGGGTAATCTCTGTACTTAATTTATTGATAATTTTATCTGTTGTATTATTTTTATTAGGGCCCAAGCCCAAAGGGCGAAGGCCCTATTGTTTTCCTAAGGATTATTTATAATTCTTCTTCTAATTATTTTTTTACTACCTTTTGGACACTTTTGGAGGCCTTAACATGCTCAAAAACTCCTGAAACTTTGCACACATGTCAGAACCCGCGGCCATCAGGGCCGGGCTGAAGATGGTACCCGGGCGTGGCAGGGGGGCTCGACAGCGCCCCCTGGAACGGGGTCGGAAAACATGGTCCATAAATCAAACACGCTTGCATGTAATAATATGAAACTCGGTACACATGTAGATCTCATCGTTTCATATATACTTCGCACTCTAACTTTTTACCCCAGCCCAACAGGAAGTCGGCTATTTAGGCTTGTTTGGAAAACGCATGCAAAGGAATGTGAAACACTCCTCCTAGAGAATTCAAACACACGGCACGAAACTCGGTCAGCGTGAAGTCAAGACATTGAGGATGAAAGTTTGCGAGGGGATTTTTGATATCTCGAACGGTTTGGCCGTGGCGAGGAAACGAAATTATGGCGAGAAACGTGAAACGGGAAGTGTGTCATAACTACTGCATACATTAACTAATCTTGATGAAACTTCAGCAGTGTGTTCGTTGTAAGAGCCCGATCACATGGATGTGACTATTGTGAGTCAAAGTTATAGCGCCACCAACTGGCAGCAGGAAGTGTGTCACTTTCAAAATGCTTTGAAATCACCCTCTTATTTTTACCCGATTTGCTTCAAACTTCATCTGTATAATGTAAATACACGGCAGATGAAGACCTGTGAATGGATTCTTGATATCTTTGAAACTGTTGCTGTGGCAATCCATCAAACTTTAATATTCTTTTTGGATGGTTTTGAGACTCTTAGCATGCCTGAAATTGCTTAAAATTGCATGAAACTCGACAGACAGATCATATTTATTAGCCAGGTGACATGTGCATAGTTTCAGAAATGGGCGTGGTGCAGGGACTCAGTAGCGCCACCTTTTGACAAAAGTGGGCGGGTTAGTTTCATCTAGAGTTACAAAAATCTGTATTTATATAGTTCTCCTCCAGCCAGACAACTTTCTAATTTACAGTCATTAGCAATAACCAAGAGGAAGTCAGATATTTTGGTTTGAATATGGTCATTTCTCTCTGAGCCTACGTCTCTGTGACTGCTCTCTGTGTGTGTGTGTCTGTGAGTGTGGGAAGGGGGAGGGGGAGTGGGGCTATGCGCCTGCTCTCTGTGTGTGTGTCTGTGAGTGTGGGAAGGGGGAGGGGGAGTGGGGCTATGCGCCTGCTCTCTGTGTGTGTGTCTGTGAGTGTGGGGAGGGGGAGGGGGAGGGGGAGGGGGAGTGGGGCTAGATTAACCATTTCACTGCTGTGTGGTTTGGCCTTCATTAAAAAAGGAAATAAATGTCTTAAGCCTTGTATTTTTTAAATACGTTTTTTTAATAAAGTAAAGGCATATAACAGACATGCTGCATTTAAATTTTTTTAATAAAACATTGTTTTTTATGTTTTTCAAGCCATTTGATTTATGAGGACTTTTGAAATGTCCTCATAAACCACCCATAAGTTGTAATACCAGTGTAATACACGTCATTATACAAATTTGTGTCCTCATAAATCACATAAACCAACCCACACAAACCAACCCACACACACACACACACACACACACACACACACACACACACACACACACACACACACACACACACACACACACACACACACACACACACACACACATACACACCAAATTGACGGTGGGTGGCAATGGTATATTTAAAAGTGCATAATTGTAATATCTGCAAGGCACCCCTAGTCCAGTCTTATTAAATGTATGCTTCATCTTTCATTTTAATTTGTAAATTTGATCAATAAATTCAATTATTTAGAATAATAAGATACTATATGGCTGTTACCCTAGGTAGGGCTGATCAAATTACATCATTTACATTGAAAAATAACAATGCATTAAAAGATGTTATGAGATTGTTTTAAATATGAGTCAATTAAAAATCGTTGGAAAGAATGATACTTTTAAACATAACACTGAACCGTCACTAGGTGTCGCCAGGCTACCGTCTTAATGAGCGAGTCATTGATTCATTCGTTCAAACGATTCGTTTCGAACGACTGAGTCATTCATGAATGAGACAGGTATGGATTGGTCATTGAATCTAGGGTTTGCGATGTCTACCAATTTGGCATCAGACGATGTGTACAGCGAAACATCGCGATGGACGATGATATCGGGAGGAGGGGCGGGGCTAACGTTTTAATTTTTCACTTAAGCAATAAGCCCCGCAAAGCCGTGTTTTACAGTGGATTTAGAACAGCTAAGGGGCGTAGGCACAACGCGGAGATATTTTCCTCTACATCTCATCAGCCATTTTGATTTCGGCACGCTCTGAGTCTGCAGCAGCTGACCACTAGGAGCGAATGTACATGATGTACAATGTACACGTGACAGAGCAGCCAGATCCAGACTGTGCTTTCGCGCTGTGGCTGGCGCTGAGCCAGAGACAGACGCGTTCAGTGCTTGTCATATTATATCACAACTATTCAGTGTTTTTAACCACATAATGTTTATTTTAGGTTTCAGACATTTAAATGCATATAATTTATAGCAAAACAATACATTTATAGTTTGTAAAATACACAATGGTGTCTATGGAAGCAGCAATAACAACCCATTCAAATATATTTGCCGACGGATTTTATTCATATCAGACACACAGTGTAAGTATAAAGTTAACTCTATTCTTCTCCCAGTTCACCGGCCATGTATTTCGGGAGAAACTGTTTTTTAAACGACAAAACAAACTCACTTACACACATTTGAGAATCAGAATAGAAGATAGTTGATGACATGGTAACCAGGTTTGTTAATATTTATAAATAAAAGCGCTAACGTTACATGTCACACAGCGCTATTTTGGCTGTGGTGAATCACGTGCCAAGCATGACGCGTCACCATGGAAACATGGGGGGGGGGGGTCGCGATGCTGGCTTAACTATGATATCGTCTATCGGCACAACCCTAATTGAATCTTTGAGTAAACCAATTTGTCCAAAATGCTGAATCATTCAGTAATGAGAAAACATGTTGCTGTGAGATGCGCAATGGTTCTGCTGTGATCTTTGTTTAACTATTTTCGCTGCTGAAACAGAAAAAGCGTCAATATTGCATCTAAAATGTAAGTGACTTGACGTGTGTGTGTGTGTGTGTGTGTGTGTGTGTGTGTGTGTGTGTGTGTGTGTGTGTGTGTGTGTGTGTGTGTGTGTGTGAGAGAGTGTGTCTGTTACAGTGAAAAAAGAGTTTAACCCTTTAAGGCAGTGGATCTCAATCCTGGTCCTAGGGAGCCACTGCTCTGCATAGTTTGTATGTCTCCCTCATTTAACACACCTGATTCAGATCATCAGCTCGTTAGGAAAGAGCTTTATTAACTGAAGTGGGTGTGTCAGATAAAGGAGACATATAAAATGTGCAGAGCAGTGGCACCCATAGGACCAAGATTGAGAACCACTGCTTTAAGGCCTTGTCTTTTTTGGATATATCTTCTTTTTTTTTTATGTGCATACAACCCATATATTTTAAATGTATTGTTTGCTTTAAATTAAATTAAGATTGTATGTTTGGTAATTGAACCTAAATAAATTTAAAATTAATGTGCTATATTTCAGATCAATATAATTGTTTTCTTTCATTTTAATCAACACTAACTTTATTCTCTATCTGTATTATAAATAACTTATTTCTGCATAAATTAAAAAATCCCCAATAATCCAGACCAACCAGAGCGCACTAATTCTACAACATCATCAGTGCTGAAGCGGAACTACCAGAGTGGTTCGGCAGATAGCGAGCAGATATTTTGTGTCACGTCGTGCACAATAACGCTAAAGGCACCAGGCTGGCGGTGCCACTGGCTTTATATATATATATATATATATATTATATATATATATATATATATATATATATATAAATATAGCTGCGAGCAGCGATGAAGGGCCAAAGCCGACGGTACCGCCACCCTGGTGCACCAGGGTTGCGGTGCCACCGGCTTGGGCCCGTAATCGCTGCTCGCAGCTATATTTATTATTATTTTTTGCTTTTCTATTGTAAAGCGCTTTGTGACTCAGTCTGTGAAAGGCGCTGTATAAATAAATTTTACTTACTTACTTACGTCTCGCAGTGCCTCACTCGATAGGCTGCAGCTTTTCCAGCGAGGCAGCCAATGGGCGCGCGAGCTGTCTCGCCCTTGTCTGCTTGCTGCTGCAAAAGCGTTTTGCATGATTAAAAAATTAAGGATAATTTTTGGCTTCAATATCTCGAGGAAAGAGTATTTCCCCATAGCGTAAGATATTACGCAGTACGAGAGATACTCTCGTAAGAGAACCAGATTATTCAGCCAATGAAACGTCTTTCCAGGGAGAGGAACTTTCAATTGACAAAAACTCCATAAAACAGTTTTAAAGTGCATGCCATTGAAGTCCATCCCTAACAGCCTCATTTGCATCTGTGTTAAATTCAATATGGCATCTAACCTGACTAATTTCTATGAAGTACATATATTATATACAGATATAATACAGATATTGACAAAAGCAACAATGCCTTGGAGTCTATGTGTGGACTGGGAATGAATATTAAAATGTGTGCATAGGAAAAGGTCATCTAAAATGATTACCTCATCTTTTTATTACCTCACACAAATGATCAGAATACTCGTTTATCATACAAATAATCACCCAATTACCAAAATAATCATTAATAGCAGTCAGCTAATGTGACTTCCGGTCAAATAAAATACTATTTTTCCAGTCATATTATAATAATAATCTCATTCTTGTGAAACCAATATTGTGTATCATCTTGTTTCATAAGTGTATCGTCACACCCCCGACTCTTTATTTATTTTTGTCAAGTTGAGAACACTTAATTTGCCCCCAAAATATGGTCTGTACACAAACAAACTACATCTACAATACATCTACATGTGATTTTGGGAGCAGATGACCCTGACAATAAGGGGAAATCACCCTTTCCTAAAACAGCACTTGGATGACATTTCCACAGTTGCTGGAAAATAAATCAATTAATGAACTGCAAAAGATAACGGGGAAGAATAGATGTACGTGAAGGCATCTGTAGTGAAGGGCATGTGAGCGAGATGAGATGGGTGACGTTCAAAAGCCTGAGATGGAGTATTGACTTACAATCACCAAAGCCTTGGCCAGAGCCATGCATTTAGAAAAACTATCACAATGCGCTACATTACAAGCTTTCAGACCAGCACATACTCGCCAACCGCTGAAACACAAATAAACCTTCCACATAATAATACCACATCAGATAACTGCCAGTAAATGCAAGATGAAAGCCAGATACAAAACTTTAGTAGGCCAAGTACGCATACGAGCAATCTTAATTTTTATATACAATCTTATTTTATAAGATTGATTTAAAAAATACAATATTTAAGTTGTTAATAAATAAATATAAAATGATACAAGATGAATAAATGCATGTTAGGGTTTTAGATATATATATAGTTAAGTCTTTCTTTCTTTTTCTTTTTAATGGCCAGAGATCTTTTAACTCACTCAAAAGAAACAAACACACGCTGTCCACTGAAACCACCTGCAAAAGTATCTCCCTAGGCCTACGTTAATCCTCCATGTGAATTGCTGTGGGGTCAGCTGGAATCCCTTTGCACTCATATGAGAGCATATTTACCCAGCCCTTGACCTTCATAAGTGCAGACATGATATTTGAACAGTATAATAATAATGCATGTCAACCAGCATGGCATGATATTCTGTGTTATGCGTGAGAGACTCACAAGCACGAGGCATCCTGCTGTGTCTGGCTGTCTCTTGGCAGGCTTCTTTCTCTGGTGACTCTGTGTCACAGAAGAGGAAATAAGTATCACACAACTTAAAGCCCTGTCACAACAAACGCGGATATTAGGCGCGGAGATTTAGAATAGAAACTATGGATTGCTGTGGAGCAACACACTTAGTTTTATTGCACACTTAGTTTCGACATTTAAAATTTCCCGCCTAGAATGCGAACCATTTTTCCCCCCCCGTTCGGCGACTTAATGAACGCCGACCAATAAGATTTGAGCTTTGGATCACATGACTGGAGCTTGGTGGCATGTTTTACCCCTTATCAGTTGGTAAACATGGTGACGTTTTTCTGTGGGCGGAGCTTAGTTGGCTGCAGAACGATCCCTCTGGCCGCTTCCCTAAAGTTATTTTGCAAGTTTTGTTAGCTTGTTTTTTTAACAATGACTGGAGAAAATCCGGTTTTATCTTAATGTGCAAGGTCACTCAGTGTCCAGGACCGCGATTTTTATTTCCAAAAGTTCATTTTAACGGACGGAACCAGACGGCTTTATGCCAAACGTCACGTGACCAAGCCGGAAAACAGATCGCATCGCTTCCGATTCAGGTCTTTTGTATGTGCTTCATGAACATTTTTGCGGTTTTACTCAAGATAACTTAAAAGGATCAAGCAAAAATGAGCATAACCAATGTCCCTCGCATGTGCAGATTGATATTTAAAAGTTTTTTAATTTTTCTTCTTCACACTAACGTTTATATTAAATTTTTAAGTTTATCCTTAAAAATCCATAGATATCGTAGTTAGTTCTTAAGGACGTTAACACTTTCTCTGACAAGCGGATGCAATGAGACCCGTTTCGGTCACGTGACGCTCGGCATAAAGCCTATTGTGATGATACAAACTATGGATGTCAAACGACAAATCAATTACCAATAATTTGTGTTTTATTGCATACTGTTAATGTAGTTCCCTTTAAAGGAACACTCCACCGTTTTTTGAAATAGGGCTTATTCACATACTTTCCTATATTTAGATAGGTGTGCAAATGCATTTTTGTCTCAGTGCATGCATTGTTTTAGTTTGACAGGGTCAGCGCTAGCTTAGCTTAGCACAATGAATGGAATCCTTTGTTGCCAGCTAGCATGTCCTGAGTAAAAGTGATTAAAAAAAAACAATAAAAAAAAACATGTAATTTCTTCTTGTGGCCTGCGTATTCACAACGAGTACAAATAGCGATGCAGATTAACACTAGCGATTTCCTAGGCAGATATTGACTTGGGACTATATTAGGGGTAAGAACAGGCGAAGCACTGCTGCTTAGGCGAAGCACTGCTACTTGGCCGCAGAGATATCACGCAACACATGAAATCCCAAGTAGCAGTGCTTCGCCTAAGCAGCAGTGCTTCGCCTGTGAATACGCAGGCCACAAGAAGAAATTACATGTTTTTTTTTTTTTTTAATTATCACTTTTACTCAGGACATGCTAGCTGGCAACAAAGGATTGAGTACGCATGGTCAAAAAAATGGGAATGATGCGAAAAAAATACGAACCCTCGCGGACGCGTAAAGTATAACACTAGATTTACACGGCAAATAATAATTGCAACACGCCAAATAACTTCCTCCCCCTCTTGCAGCGACTACTCTTCTCTGATGACGTGTTTATTGACGTGAGGGCGGGACAACCTGTCAATCACACGAGATCTCAGCTATAGCAAACCACAACGACCCGATCAATTACAAATTGACAAATTGGCTTTAACGTATAAATAGTTATGTGCATATACACCGAGACGACGCAGGTAAATTTAGGAGAACAAATTATATATAATTCACTACCTGTGAATTAAATACCTCTGATAACACTGGCCTTTCGGACTCAAGGTTTGCAAGGTGCCATCACACAATCACAATGCATTTAAATCCTTGTCTATTCCCCCAACAATCCATGAAAAATGCTCTTTTGTTCAATAAAAACAGCACAGCAGCGAAGAAAAAAAAGTAACAGAAAATGTTGGGAGTGGCTTAGGATTGCTTGATTACTTACTGTAGTCTAACAGCTGTCATCTTTTAAAGATGTCAATACAGTGAACCCTACTAACCACAAAATCATTCTGTCTAACATTCATTCAATTCACAAGCCAGGCTGCTTTGTTTCATATTTCTTGCAAATCAATTTGATCGTGTTGTTATTGTGTCCTCACAAGAGCAATTAACATAATAACAAACCATTATCACAGTCAGATTACAATTAATTGACCGGACATCCATTGTTACCAATCTTTTCAAGTCATCAAACTCAAAATGATAGATCACAAAAGGACTTCTGTATTGATCTTTAAGCATTTGAGGATCGATATCCACTTCCGTACTTATTCTAGCTTTACGATTCTCATCAAATTGTAAGGACAGAATGCATGAGTAACACAATTGACCTAGCAATGTAATAACTTGGCTCAATACATGTCTCAGATGGCATTGTATAAGAAAAAAGCCGATAAATAAGAACTAACAAAAACTGCAGAAAGATCAATTATTATAAGTGGATTGAGAGCACAATCACAAGAGGAGTAATAACTACACGATAAAGTGCAATTTAAAAAAAATGAGCAAGAAAAAGAAGTCAATGCAATTTAGAAATAAATCCAAAGAGGTACAGAAAGCACAATATATTTTTATTGAAATTTTGTTTGTTTTTACGCCGTTTTTTTTTGTATAGTTATCTTATTTGAGTTTTATAGCTGTGCCATCATTTTTTCTTATTTTTCCCCCCTCATGATCTCTTTAACATTAAATTGATTCTTTTTTTGTAACAAAAATTAAGCACATGAGTACATGTATATAAAAGACAACCAAAAAAAAAGAAAGAAAAAAAAACTACAGTCCAACAACAAGATTCCTGTGCCCATCAATATTAATTACAGGTAATACTTTTAAGGACCTGCCTTGACTGTGTGTTTTCTTTTTTTCTAACATCAGAAAACGAGTAATAAATTCTTGACTAAATGTACAATTGTTAATATCCATGGGCACAAGGAGCACCTTGAACAGAAGGCAAAGGGGACTGCATATAGTGCTGCAGGACTGGCCAGTTGTTCCTGTAGATCTTCTTGCTTGGATGCTAACTAATAAACTCTTTTCCCTTTGCTCTGAGGAGATTTTAAAAACTTTGAATGTTTTTGTCCGCAGGAACCAAAGCAACACCAATCTCTGATAGGTATCAGGAATGTAGACAAGCATCCTCAGAACTAGAACAGAAAAAAATATAGAAAAAGAGTCAAATTAAAAATGATTTTTCATTCTTCTAAATATGTCTGTTAAAAGATATACATGCAACATCTCAAACATACGTTCTTGAGGAATTCCTCCGCGACGATTCGGGCCCGAGCGTTGACCGACAGCTTCATCTCACTGATCTCCTTGTCGATCTCCTCCATGAAATGGATGACAAAGTCCACCAGCTTGTGTTTATACATCTGTTCTGTGTGGAAGTTGGTGATGAGGAAGCTGATGTCATAGCCCTGAAATGCACAAGAGGAAATGAGAAAACATGGTAATATCAGTTTACGTGCGTCACTTACACATTATTTAGCATTTCAAAAATGATTCCATAATTTACAAAAATAGCCTGATGTGAAGCTACATACATGACTCCATTAACCCTCAGAGACCTAAGGGTATTTTTACAATAAATTTTCCGTCTGGTGTTATTAACTAAAAAAGCTTGTAAAACATCAACCCTTTTGTGCACAGACAATTGACACACCTCTTTTTTTTCAGGACAAATTGAACTTTCAGCACATTTGTGTTACATTGATGTCACCTGAATGTAAAATAAGTTATGGGACCATAAAGACAAATGAAAAAATAAATCGGAAATTGAATCACTCAAATATTTATTGAAATCACACAGAAATAAATAAAAGCTAAGCAAATTTCCTCTGGAAAACAGTTTGTTCATGTCTTTGGAGTCCTGGAGCACAGGAATAAACATTATAACTTGTACAGAACCAAAACTATTTACATTTTTCCAAAAGAAGTCCAGGCGTTCATGAAATTCACTGGTGCCAAGCCTCAAAACAGTTCCTATCAGCAATCACAAAGAGGGCCACATCACAGGCTTTGCATTTATATTTTATTTATTATTTTATTTATTCTATTCTTTTTATACTACATTTATACTTCTATAATACTTTTTTATAGTAAATAAATAAATGGCACTTCAGCTGGGTCTATCCTGGTAATCTAGTTCCTCATCTGTCAAAAAGCTCTGTTCTCCTGAAAATCCATCATGCAGCGCTCGATTTCATCTATTACTCTGTGTTCTCTGTGAAACCTGCGTCTCCGTCCTATGGTCTCCGTGCGTCTCTCTCTCTCTCTCTCTCTCTCTCTCTCACTCTCTCCCTTGGTGTGTGCGTAATGACCCAATGACGCACCCAATGTTTACGACGGATCAGCCTGTAATTGGTCAAAAACCATCACGTGGATATCAAAAATGGCAGCTAGCATCGAGCTAGCGGCAAATATGACGGAATATTTATAAATTATGGACTTCAAGTGTATCAAAGTTGGATATAAACGTTTGGATTTATTGCTGAAAAACTCAGAAAGTATGCACAAGTTCCAGGCTGGATAGAAAACCTTCTGTAAAGGCTAGAAAGACACCAAAGACACCCCCGTGATGGCTAGCTCGTTAGCTTTCTGCTGGAAAAAACGGTAAGAAAATCCATAAATCTGTCATCGAGTTATATCATAATTTCTCGGAGCTGATTTGTGGCGTCGTCGACGATGCCGTCGGGCTCAGAGGGTTAAAAAGACTTGCATGATATGCGTGTTTGGTTTAATAAATTGTATATTGCTTCATCCCTTGTTTGCTCTTCACAACAGATCTTACCTCAACAGGTTTCCTCCGCAGGATGAAGAAGTTCTCTGCTCGCATCATCATGAACCTCATAAATTTATGGCAGAGGATCTTCTCAATCTCATCGGCCTAAGAAGACCATGAATATCTTTAGAAGATGATGGCAAGACAAAAACTTAAATCACCCCATCTGTCTTCAGCAGTTCATCTTCATACCTGTTTGACAGCAATGCTGACTCTCACTGAGTTTATAGACCCCTCGATCAGGACCTTCTCCTTGTCATTGCGGCTTATGACCACCGGCTGCAACAGAAGCTCTTTGCTGCTCCTGTATTGAAAGACATACATTGCACACGTTTATCAGTTAAAAACACATCATATTTAGAGGGAGGACGTGGGGTTTGTGAGTGATTTCCTTACCTAACCTCCACCTCAGGCTTGTTGTGTCGCTCCACCACCTGAGAGGAGAAGTTCTCCAGACACAGGGCTGCTTGAAGAGTGGCGCGCACTGCATTCAGGTAGGGTCGCAATGTCGCCGTCTACATATAAAACATTTCATATTTAATTAAAGTCTGCAAGAAACGGAAGTTGCGATAGTATTTTCTTCTATATCTGAGCGGAACAGCTCAGCAAACAAGAAAAAAAATTGTAGGGCAGGACTTGAGTTTGTCCATTGGAATAGATTAATGAATGGCTGTGGTTTGCTATTGCTTTGATATCATGTGATTGACAGGTTGTTATCCCGCCCTCGCGCCAGTAAACACGTCACTAAAGAAGAGAAGTCGTTGCAAGTGGAAGGGGAAGTTATTTTGATTGAAGATTACGAGGGCACATTAATAAAAATAATAATATTATATATATATATATATATATATATATATATATATATATATATATATATATATATATATATATATATATTAATGATGTACACGGATAAATCATTTAACAAATACTGAAATATTCCCCAAAAAGCAAGAACTGTCCATTTCAATTTCATGGCACCGACTTTAAATGTGTTTAATTTTAATTATTAACACAGAAATTGATTGTCTGTGGGTGGAAGAGCTGGTTTGGTCTTGGTCATTCCATTAAACTCAAGTCAATCATTTAACTTAGGTGCTAAAGTGTCATTCATCTGGCTAAAATCACGAGTCACTTATTAAATAGTTTATATATACAGTGAAATGTGAGCAAAAAGTGCATTTAATGTTTTGATTCTGCCAAAAAGATGCTTTGCCTGCAAAATCACTGACGTTAGCCAGCTAGCATAAACCAAGACAGACTAACATCACTCGATCAAATAAACCACAAAAACACTGCTGTGATCGCTAGCAATTATTTTACGGATATGCTGTTTATTTGGTCATTTGACTGCTAGCGTTATAATAAAAACAATCTAAGCAACTTTCTAGAAATGTAAACTCTTACCATTTTATATGAGGTCTGTGGAGGAAGACGGAAGTCCGCACGCCACGCCTAGAGATGAGAAATCACGCCTCCATTGCGTTCTCACATTTCCGTAATACACCTATTAAAAGTGCAACAAGTTCAATTATCATATGCTCATAATTTGAATGTATACGAGTGAATGGTGGATGATCAAATGCATTTTCATACAAATACAAGTTCTTATATTTTCTATTTTAAAGAACGGTGGAATTGATCGAAAATGATGAAAAACAACACCAAAACGCCTATGCGCATTTCACATATTTTCTTATATTTACGGTCGAGCCCAGTAGCAATCTTACCTTGATTCGCTTTTTCTTCCTTATATGGCAAATAACACGAGAGGTCAAATACATTCCAGCTAAAGAGGCGTTTGTCTAAAAATATTACTGTGCTGAAATAAAAATGATCTCTTTTGTGGTTTGAAACAGCACGTGAGTCTCTAAAAAGAAATAATCTTTATTTATACTGCTTGGACGCGCTTCAGTCAGGAATGTACCATTCCATATGCTGCGCTGTAATGTTGTGGACGTAAACTGTCAAGTTTGAGTATTTATCTGATCTTGAATTATGATTTTACGGATGGTCCTCAAAAACTGGTCTAGACGTGTTAATTAAACACACGTTGATCATTCTAAAGTACCTGTAATACACATAAAATGTAATAGAATTGAATCGGCGAATGTTCTCCCCCGTGCTGAGATAATGGATTAGTCAGTAATGGATGCCCCTTTATCGGAGGTAAACAATTATATTTTATGAATAAATGCTTCGTACGAATTCAGGTTATCCTCCTGTTTTGAATATTAACACATTTTTAAATTTTCTTTATAAGCTTTTCATTGCATGCAATGTGATTTTTTATTGATAAATGTTAGAATTGGTTCTCTGTGGTTTGAACAGCATGCAGTTGAATTAGCATGTAGCCGTTAGCTTACAGTGGCTGCTCATGATCTCTCACTACTCTCATATATGGTGCTCAATATTACATAACAGTGTGATAGAGAATACAGGGGTCAATACATGTAACATTGGCATTGTCACAGATAAAACCTTATGAATGACATCTACAGCAGTCCATATCTAGCATTATCTCTCTGTAGATGTTTACTAGCAACCATGCCTTTACAACATAAACAAAATAATTTACAGTCTTGTGTTCCTCATTAATAGTAAGGACTTAATCAAACCCTGTTGGATACCTCGAACAACCCTGACTTTATAATATATATTAAAAAAATTTAGATATAGGTTCCAGTTAATGAGAAGATGAGTGAACTGAAGGACTGCCCCCCTCTGAAGTACTATGACTTTAAACCTGTGGACCATGTAAAAGTGTGTCCACGATACACCTGCAGTACTCAGCCGCTCAGAAGATGACGGTATTGGCATTGAAGAGCTGGACACGCTTCAGCTTGAGCTGGAAACACTCCTTTCCTCTGCGAGCCGACGTCTCAGAGCGCTGGAAGAACAGAGACAGGTGAAAAGTAATGCTTTTCTATTTGTATTTTTCCCACCACTGCCCATGTCTAAAGTTATTTATGTTTTTTCTCTGAAACAGATTACTTTAAAAGACTGGCAGGACAAAAAAGGGGACAAAAGATTTCTGAAATTAGGGAAGGATCCAGATCTCGCAGCCTCTTCTCGCCATTCTAAGCCCAAAAAACAGAAGCTTGATGGAAAAGGAAGTCATGGTCCCGGACCTGGGCCTGGTAGACCGAAGTCTAAGAACATACAGACCAAGGTCCAGGACTTTGAATTTGAAGTGGACCCCCAAGATATACCCCGCAATCCTAAAAATGATGCTCCCAACAGGTTCGTTGATATATTTGGATATAGATCAGATTATTGCAGACATAAACGCTAGGTATTAAATTAAATCAAATTCTTTCTCATTTCATGCTTTATTGATTTCAAAGGAGAAATATTAAGTTATCTGTATCCAGTTAAATATTTTTTATTTAATTATTTAAACACAAATGCAAGCCTGAACTTGAATTCAGGAAGATTGTATTAAATTGATCAACAGTGACAGTAAAGACATTTAAAATGTTTTAAAGATTTCTCTCCCAAATCGATGCTGTTCATTTAAACTTTCTATTAGGGATGCAGCAATACGAACATTTTGGTCAAATTCGATAACCAATAAATCTTTATATAACTGATAGATTCGCCAATAAATAAGTCAAACCCTACATTTATTTACCCTACACCTTCAACATTTCTCCATTATCACAGTTTATTCGCTATAGTTTAGAAAATGGTAATAATGGCCATCCTTCTGTTAGACTGTTCACAAATGAATTAGGTTGAATAGCTGTCAGCTGTTAAATTTAAGTACACAATTAGATAATACCAATTTAGGTCGATCAATTACCAAGCAATTAAAGAAAAAACACTTAAGGTAAACTTGGTCAGGTCAAAGCATCTGAATATTTTTTGGTCCCAAATTTGTATAAATTTTACTGTATGAAGAATATTTGGGTATAATATGTAACAGTTTACTTTATTTTGCTATCCTCACTTAAGTAAATGCACTATTGTGTCCTGCACCCACTAAAAAAAATATATATCAAAAATGATATGTGGTGTCTGATAACCTGATAACAAAAACAAAAGTCTCACCATTAAAAGCCATGTCCCAAGCACACAATTATAATGTTCTCATGATGATGTTATGCAGCCTATATGGCAGACTTGTGCTGCACACTTTACTGTATTTTCCTTTTTGAAGTGATTTCAATCATATTTCAAACAATTCAAAACCATCATGGTGAACAGTGCAAAACTGAAGTGTCTCAGTTGAAGGAAATAATCTATTATATATCGACCACAATTTCTTATTGGGCCAATAACAATAACATAAATAAATTAAAAATATTTATTTATGAATATATATATATATATATATATATATATATATATATATATATATATTATATATATTTAAGACTTAAACATTATTAATAGAAGGCACAATTGTTATCAACATTGATAATAATAATCAATATGCATCAGATCAGCATATTAAAATGATTTCTGAAGGATCATGTGACACTGAAGACTGGAGTAATGATGCTGAAAATGTTGCTTTTCCATCACAGGAATGAATTACATTTTAAAATATATTAAACTAGAAAGCAGTTATTTAAAACTGTAATAACATTGCACAATATTACTGTTGTACTGTATTTTTGCTCAAATACATTTAGCCTTGTTGAGCATAAGAGACTCTTTCAAAATCATTTAAAAAAAGATTGTACCAACCAAGTGTTTTTTATGTGTAAAACAGATTCTGGGCCTCAGTGGAGCCTTACTGTGCAGACATCACAAATGAAGAGATCAGAGTTCTGGATGAGCTGCTCAAAGCCCCTGAAGATGAAGCTGAGTACTACAAGGTAAAGATCTTTTACAATCCAGTCCTGCTCTGCATTATTGCAGCTTCCTCGTTCCTTTCCTTCTCTTCAGCTGCTTCTGTATTCAGAGAAATGCTTTTTTGTGATTTTGTGCTGATTGTTCACTTCTGAACCCTGACTGTGGGTTTTCCTCGCAGATCCCAGCTCTTGGAAAGCACTATTCTCAACGCTGGGCTCAAGAGGACCTGTTAGAGGAGCAAAGAGAGGGAGCCAGAGCCAATGACAAGAAAAAAAGCATAATGGGTCCTCTTTCTGAACTGGATGCTAAAGGTAACCGTGTCATTAAAGATGCATCTTGATTCCGGTTGCAGCATTTTTTTTGCATCCGTTTCTTTTAACCCTTTATTATTCTGGATTGTGTAGATGTAGACGCTCTACTGAAGAAATCAGAGACTCAGCATGAACCTCCTGACGACGGCTGTCCCTTTGGCCCTCTCACTCAGCGGCTTCTACAAGCGCTTGTTGAGGTCAGTGACTCATCATTTGCTAAAATAAGTCATTATATTGTGCAACATTTAGTCAGCTTTGTTACAGCTCAGTTTATATCAGTGGTTTATTTCAGTCATTTCCTTTTTATGCATGTAGGAAAACATCATATCTCCTATGGAGGATTCCCCTATTCCAGATATTCCAGGGAAGGATGATGGGGCCGGTACGTCACCTCGTAGCCAGGGTAAAGCCTTCAGGTAAAAACAAAACTAACATAAAATTTTTTAATAAATGTTATCACTGTCACTTTTTATGCAATTTAATGTCTTTGCTAAATGACCCGAAACTTTTGAACGGTTGTTTTAACACCTCTTGACTCTCGTTCTGACACTCTAAACCATTTTGTTGTCCTCTGTTGAATGGTATTTGAATACAACAACACATCTTATGCAAACGGAAACGTTTCCAATCGGTTGAATTATATAGGGCCAGTTAAAGGATTAGTTCACTTTTAAAAAAACTTTTGCTGATAATTTACTCACCCCCATGTCATCCAAGATGTTTATTTCTTTCTTTCTTCAGTCGAAAAGAAATTAAGGTTTTTGATGAAAACATTCCAGGATTTTTCTCCATATAATGGACTTCAATGGGACCCAAACGGTTCAAGGTCCAAAAGACAGTTTCAGTGCAGCTTCAAAGGGCTTTAAACGATACCAGACGATGAATAAGGGTCTTATCTAGCGAAACGATCAGTTATTTCAAAAATAAACAAAAAAGTTTAAGTTTTATAAGCACAAATGCTCGCCTTGCTCTGTTCTGTGATGACTCTGTTCTAGAGATGGGTCATTCATGAACGATGACGTGACAAATGAACGAAAGCCTCGGAAGGTAAATTAATTATGTTCCCTGCAAATTATTTTTGACTGCATTATAATGATTTCTTTATTCAGAATATGATCAAGATTGCATAGGTGGATGTGTTTGGGGAATTTGGCGGTTAGAAGTATAACGTTTAAAGCCACTTGAATGAACGAAATGACTCGAAAAAAAAATCGTTCATTTTGATGAAAGAGTTCGAACAGGAGTCTCAACGTAATTGCGTATTACGTGACGTCAAGAACGCGCATCACAGAACAGAGCAAGGCAAGCATTTGTGCTTATAAAACGTAAATGTTTTTTTTTTTTTAATGATAGATAAGACCCTTTTTTAATCGTCTGGTATCGTTTAATGCCCTTTGAAGCTGCACTGAAACTGTCATTTGGACCTTGAACCATTTAGGTCCCACTGAAGTCCATTATATGGAGAAAAATCCTGGAATGTTTTCATCAAAAACCTTAATTTCTTTTCGACTGAAGAAAGAAAGACATGGACATCTTGGATGAAATGGGGGTGAGTAAATTATCAGCAAAACTTTTTTTAAAAGTGAACTAATCCTTTATGATCGATTAGTTTTACTAGTTGTTCAGCCAACCAGTCATATTTGTTCATAGACTTTGACATTGAAACTGGACATTCGTTGACAGAAAATAAACTGTGAATTTGGGAATTGATTGGATGGTGAAAAGTGGACATGGAATATATTAAATTGCCTCCATGGCCTGGGTGACATCATCCAAAATTGAAAGATGTTTCAGAGGCAATGACAATTTTTTTCTTTGTAATAATAACGTGCAGAATAACGAAGTTCCCAGAATATTTTCTCATTCTGTTTTCCCCAGTGTGCCTCACACACGCTCTCTGGAGGCTCGTATAAGAGAGGAGCTGGTGTCTCAGGGGCTGCTGGACTCTGATGAGAGGCAAGGTGTCGGAGGAGAATCTGAAGACGAGGTGCTGGCTGAGCTGCAGAAAAGACAGGCTGAACTCAAAGCTCTGACCGCCCACAACCGCTCACGCAAGCAGGAGCTGCTCAAGTGAGTCTCACCCAAAGAGCTTCACATCCAGATCAAGATGAAATCTGGCTCATGAAAATAAGCCTGTAATCTTTCACAGAGTTAGAGGGAGCAGTCTGATGTGACGAGTTGTGATTTTCTTTTTCATAGTTTTAGTCAGATGAAAACCGCATTGAAGCAGCCAGCTGTTTTTTTTTATCTTGTGGTACAGTTTTTCCCCCCATATGCATTGTGAAATGCAAGACTTAATGTGATTTTTCAGGAAAGTCATATTTCTCTTTTCATCCTGTTCATGCAGGTTGGCACGGGAAGAGATGCGAAAGCAGGAGCTTCGACAGCGGGTTCGCGTGGCTGATAACGAGGTCATGGAGGCCTTCCGTCGCATCATGGCGGCCAGGCAAAAGAAACGCACTCCAACAAAAAAAGAGAAAGATCAGGCGTGGAAAGCTTTAAAAGAGAGAGAGAGTATTCTCAAACTCTTAGATGGATAAATATGACCGGCAGCTAAAATGTGATGTGTTTTCATTCATATGTTTGTTGGCTATGGACACTTCATTAAGAACACGTAAATTAACATTTAATATAATTGTTCATGTTATGAGTACTCTCTTTCCAAAATAAGACCTGACATGGCTAGTTGTGATAAATTTAGTGCCACTAAATTTACATTGTTGATGCCAGAAGTATGGCACCTTGAGTTTACCATTTATTTTTCTTCTTTCTGTACAGTTCCAAATTAAACTGATTACCAGAATGGTTTGATATTGTGAAAGTGGCTGTTCTCCCAAAAATTACAATTCTGTCGTCCCCCTCCCTCATGTTGTTTTAAACCTGTACGACTTTCTTTCTTCTTTGGAACATAAAGGAAGATATTTTGAAGAATGTTAGTAACCGAAAAAAAATTGTTTTGGTGACAATTGACTTTCATTGTATGGACACAAACACTGAGACATTTCTCAAAATATATTCTGTTGTGTTCCACAGAAGAAATAAAGGCATACAGGTTTGGAATGGCATGAGGGTGAGTAAAAGATGATAGAACTGTCATTTTTGTTTCTATTTCTTTAAAGCAGTTGTCATAGTGTTGATAGTATTTTGTTACTACATTGGATAGAGAAGGTACATGTTATTTTTGTGTTTTTATAAGAGTAAAAGGAAATAAAGCTTGTATAAAGGTATTGTAATTGGAAATATCAGCGTTTGTAAATTCATGCTTATGTTGTCATTTATTTCAGTTCATGTTGATTTAATCTTATGTATCTGACATTTTATAAACTACACATTGCTGTTGCATGTATGTTTGTGTGTGTGTTTGAAAATAAAAACATTTTTTTTTGTTAATTATTAGACTGCCGTTCTGCATTCTCTGTATGCAAATCATTGATTTGAAGTGTTATTACCGGTTGTCCTGACAGAGGGCGCTTTTTCATGTTTACACCTTTACACACTTTGAACATCCACATCGTTGCTCTTTCTGCTTTTACATTCTTTATCTCAAAATAAGGACTTGACTGGTGAGAATGTGCTTTACCTTATGTTAGTAGTGTCTATTATTTGTTAATGTATCTGTATTGTGTTTGCTAGTTTATGAAGACGGGCAAACTGGGTGTAATGTTACAGAAACCGTTGCATGATGTAGCTAACTAGCAGTCGAGCGAATCTATCATCTATAAAAATAAGCTTTGAGGTGAAGTCTTGAGGTACGGCGTTAAACCTTTTAAGAAGTTAAAGTACGCATTTTAGTGTAAAATTAGGTGATGTTCCTGCAGTTTGAATGGTCTGAAATGGTTGGACTATGATTCGAAACATTTTTTTTTAGTCTATGATTTGGACTGAAATATGTACGAGCGCTCGTCTATTCAACAATTGAAGCGATAACATATTAACCCGGTTTGTAATGGGCCGAGAATCATTGGGTAAGTTAATAGTAAGCGAGATTTAGAAGAGAAGTAATGAACTTTCATAGACAAGACAGACGTTTCCCCGCTTCTCTGGAACATAGACATAATATAATACATAGACGCCCTATTGGCCGCTTTGGAACGTTGCTGCGATACGTCAACGGGTCCGCCATTTTGCGGAGGGCAAGACTGCACTGTAATCAAGGGTGAGCTGCGTTTTTTTCTGGATAAAAACAAAAACTGTTTTTATATTTATCAACCGATTTCAGTGGTTTGTATGTGGTGTACAAAAAGTTCCATCTCTAGTTATTTAAAATCTCAATAGTTACACTTGTAAAATATTTGTTTTAATAAAGAATGGTCAAAGCTCAGACTTGTCATGTATCTGGCTTTTTATTCTTGGATAAGAATGATGAAGACCCCCATACTGAGATATAATTTAAGTTTTCTTATTGTGGAAAAAGCATTTTCTGTGATTGACCAGATTTGAGCAATAACAAAGATAACTGATGGATCCATGCTAATACATATGTTATGGTACAACTAACATTTGTGAGAAGTAATAGTAAATAGTTTAGTCAATAACATAAACAAATAGTATACAGCAAATAAAATAGTAATGAATAGTATAATTATATAATATCATACAATAATACAATCACAAAAATATTGATAATAGCATATGGTTTATTAATAATACTATAATAATAGCAATAGAATAAGAAATATCAATTACAGAATATACACAATAAAAAATAAGTTAAATAGTGACTTATATTTAATATTTAACTCTTTTTGTTAAATTTCAGTTTTATTGATCAGTAATAGCAGAAGTAGCTTCAGTCAAACATACAGCAGGATACAACGTTAAAAAAGCCTAAATATAAAGTTATGAAACTTCACTTTGCCCTCAGCCAAAACGATTTACCAGGGAACCATTTATAGATTAATGAGACCAAAGATCGCCCGTTAGATATACACAAGACGAATAATATCTCATGTTTAATCACTAGACTGAGACATCCGAGCCAGCGGCACACTTCAGACGCTCTGGCCGAGGTAAGGCTGTCCTCTGCGGGCATAATGAGCGCCGAGCGCCCGGTGATCGCGTCGTACAACTCCGAAACCGTCAGATCAAATTTTTAAATAGGCGCTATCTTTATAAACAAACCACATATTTAAGCTTTAAACAACTACATTGTCGACTGAAAAACTATTAAAACTCAATTTCGTGACACAATAACAGTAGTATTTTTAAATTTATCATCTGAACGTTACTATTACTAATTAAATCATGACCAAATACAACCAAAAACAAACGTTCAGTCTTGCCTGTGAAAGATAATTCCTCGAAAGCTTTTTTTCAATTGTGTGGCGATTTGTACAGCCCCAAGCAGCGCACAAAACAGGCATTTTTCTCATTCCCAGTATGAGAGGTATGGGAAAGTTGCCATCCCCAATATGGCGGCGCCGTTGACGTGCGCTCCAGCGGCCAATAGGGAGTCTATGTATTATATTATGTCTATGCTCTGGAACGTCAGAAACCGCGCGATGACGTTTTACGTAATGACGTAAAGAAGAAACCGTGATTTTTTTTTTTGCGACAGTTCATAGAAACGAACCAAACCAAACTAAACGAATCAAATAAAACACTGAGATAAACATAAGAATAATATAAGAGAACGAAATAAGGAAAGAGCATATACAAAAAGGGTGACGTTATATCAGCATTCTGATTAACTAATAGCATGTTGTGCATTGTAAATTAGTATTTTCTGGTCATTTAAAACGAGTAAAGGTAGGTTTTCTGTTGATGGCCATTTACATTTATGGATAAAGACTGTTTAAATGTATGAATTAAGCAAAATATTTTTCAAAATTCTATATGAGTTCCATTTAGTATAGTGCTTGTATTCTTTTTAACTAAGAAATGCCAAACACCACAGTTATTTTGTTTAAGGCATTAAGTAAATGTACCATCTAATGTGTGGTGATGTCACACAGGTTTGGCACACCCCAGGATGTGTGGGAGAACGGCTTGCACTCTTGCTCCGGATGAGCTCAGTCGTGCCTCTCGGTATCGAGACCGAACAGGACAACGACACCGGCCCCGGTGGAAGGATGGAGACACCGATAAATACCGGCCCTCATATAACAAGAGTCCTCAATCCTTCAGTCCTGTGCTGCTGTCCAACAGACACTTCAACAAGGCATGGCATTTTGTGAAAACATATACACACAACTTTTGTTGCTGAAGAACTACTCTTAAATAAACCACTTTCCATAGGATGCTCCTGTAGATGAGTGTGTGCTGGCAGCGATGCGCTGGGGTCTCGTCCCGGCATGGTTCAAAGAGAATGACCCCAATAAGATGCAGTACAACACCTCTAACTGTCGCAGTGAGAGCCTGCTAGGAAAGAAGTCTTACAAGGTACATTATTAGACATCCTCATTTATTCTACATTAGCAGTGAAGCCCTGCCCACAGTGATGCCCTGCCCACAGTGATATGTTACTGGTCCAAAATTCAACTCTGCATAATAGTGTAACAGTGATGTTCCTAAAGAAAAAATCTTATAGATATTATCTATAGCAGGGGTTCTCAAAGTCTATATTCAAAGGTCCAAATCAGAATTTTCGTCAATGTCAAAGGTCCGAAACTGATTGCCCCTGTTTTTTGTTGACGGGGGGGTATTGGATGGGGCATGAGTAGGGTTGCCAACTTTCTGAATTGGAAATAAGGAACGGGGGTGTGTGTGTGTGTGTGTGGGGGGGGGGGGGGGGGGGGCTGTAGTGACATGCCCCCACGGAAGAAAATTTTGAAAAATAACCCCTGAAATTCATACATTTTATAGCACATTATAAATGCAACTTATTAGGCAAAGTTGCATTATATATTTTTTTTATATTTTTATAAGTTGCACAAAAATTTGTATAGCAAACTAGGCTTAATCTATATACAAGACTTAACCACTCAGGTATATAAAGGCTATCATGATCATTTTGCCAAAAATGAACCATGTATTTGTTTAGTTCATAATACGTTTTATTTTTAACTTAAACAAATACGTATTATACGGAACGGTTGGCAACCCATGAGGCACACAAGCACATTTGCGCACACACACGTAAGGTCGCTCTCTCCCTCTCTGCCGGTTTGGAGCTCACGAGCTCTAGATTGCGGGAGATTTGATCTAATTTGCGGGCATCAGGGAGCCGCTATCAATATGCGGGAGACTCCTGGAACTTCCGGGAGACTTGGGATATCTGTGAACGCATACCTCTCTGTCCAATCATCTTTGAAAACTCTATGTTCTTCATCAACTTTTCTTTTCCTGGACAATGACTGACATCCTCCACACCCATTCAAACGCTTACTGCGGTGAAGTGTCGCGTTGCGCCCCTTTTTACAGTCTATGGTTGCGCCTGATTACGTCAAAAGTCATACGCTTACTGGATGTCATGGCAACTAAATCACGGAGGAAAACTTTAAATATCTCGCCTTCGTTTTAATTTCGGACCATCTCAAAAAATAAACAAATGATTTTAACATGCGTTTATCAAAGTAGGAAATCCACACTTTTAATCCCTTACACACAATTAGTGCTCTTGAAATACGAAATGGAGGCGGGTCCGGATTGAATTCCCTCCGGGTCCGGATCCGGACCGGAGTCCGGACTTTGCGAAGTACTGATCTATAGGATACCTGCTTTTTAACAGTAACTTATAAACCATTTGTTCAAGGGATAGTTCACCCAAAAATGAAAATTACCCCATGATTTACTCAACCCTCAAGCCATCCAAGGTGTATATGACATTCTTCTTTCAGACAAATACAATCGGAGTTATATTAAAAAATGTCCTGGCTCTTCCAAGCTTTATAATGGCAGTAAATGGCCGTTTATAGCCATTCACTTTTGATTTTTAATTTTTAAAGTGATACATACGATCACTTTTCATTGTCATTTTTTTGGGTGAACTATCCCTTTAAATGATTGTATATGCTTAACAGCAGAATTACTGGTGAAAAACTATATTACCCATGATACTGCAGAGAAATCTCCACCAATCAGAAATTGTGACAAGGAAATCATGGCAAATGACGTAATTGAGTCAGTCTCCCTTTGCACTTCTTTGTAACTTCTTTGTGTATATGTAAATACTGTTCAAAAGTTTTAAGGTCAGTAAGATTTTTCCTTTTTTTCTTTGAAATAAATTATTATTATTTAACAAGGACACATTAAATTGTTAGAATGTTAGAAAAATATGTTAGAAAAATATTGTATCACAGGAATACATTACATTTTACGATATATTACAATAGAAACAGTTATTTTAAATTCTAATAATATTTCACAATATTACTGTTCTGCTGTACTTTTGATCAAATAAATGCGATCTTGGTGAGGATAAGGAAAAATGTATGGGGAAAAATACTTTTTCTGAAGTTTCTGAGCACTGTTGCACTCTATTATTAAACATCTAACATCCTCTAATATGCTGTGGACAGACAAATGACTTTATGAATTTGAATTTATTGTATAGGATCCTCTTCTGAAAGGCCAGCGCTGTGTCATTCTAGCTGACGGCTTCTACGAATGGAGGCGACTGGAGAAAGAGAAACAGCCTTTCTTCATATATTTCCCACAAAGCCAAGGAGGACAAGTGCCCAGTCCACAAAGTACACAGCAACCGAAATGTGACCAAAGTTTGGACCAGGGCGAGGTTAGCCCAAGTTTGACAGTCATAAGAAGATCATTTGTTCGCTTATGCCAGTCTTACTCATCTGTTTATTCCTCCACTTGTCTACAGAGCGATCAAGATGACAGTGACTGGACCGGGTGGCGACTGCTGACAATAGCAGGGCTCTTTGACTCCTGGACTCCTCCTGGTGGTGGAGAGGTGCTGTACACTTACACTGTTATTACTGTAGACGCCTCTCCAAATCTTCAAAGCATCCACGACAGGTTGAGAACATAAATATGATGACTCTTTTCACCTGACATCAGAATAGTGTCTTACGCTTTATTGTAATGAGTCAAATTAACCTTGGTTTAATGTGTTTTATAACAGGATGCCGGCTTTGCTGGATGGAGAGGATGAAGTAAGACGGTGGTTGGACTTTGGAGAAGTGAAGTCACTGGAAGCCATGAAATTACTTCAGCCAAAGTCTTCTCTGACCTTTCACCCCGTCTCGTCACTGGTCAACAATTCCCGCAACAACTCCCAAGAGTGTCTGCAGCCTGTAGACCCCACGGTTAAGAAGGTGAATGTTTAAAAAAAAAAAAAAAAAAAAAATGTAACAAGTTTATTTAACCCTTAAATGCATGATTGTTTCACCAATCATTATTTCATATTCGGGTCTTTAGCGAGATCTATATATAACACGGATGGATCTACCTGTGCCGATAATATAAAACTCTCCTGATTTTAGAGTAACATTTACAGAAGAATAAAATAAAGCATATTTGGTTACCTTTCAGAGCTTGGAAGGGTTCAGTTTGAGATGTTTTACACCGTCACTGTCCTCATCAGAGCAAATTTTCCAATACATTCAGCATCTGGCTCATATTTGTGATCTCAAACATATTATCAAATCTATCATTTTCAACATCTTCAAAATTTATATTTTGATCGCTGACAGTTTCATTCGCCAGATCCAGTGACACTAATATTTGATTGCGTTCAGAATTTGCTCTGCAGTAAATCACTGAGCCATTTCAAGTTTTGCTGATGATACTTCCTATTCTTTTGTTTTCTGCCTGCAGTAACTGAGTGAAACGTCACTTCATCATTGTGTATCAGACATTGCTAACTTGTGGTATAAAGGTGAATTGCACTTATTCAGCCGTCAAAGATTCAATTATTGTAGTGCAGAAAATATATACTACTGTTAAACACCTCGGGTCATTAGCGACCCTATACATTTTTTTAAATAATTGGGAAAACAGGCATTCTTTTACATAAAAAAAAAATCTTGTTAAATTGTTTATAATAAATTGATTGTGGAATACTAAGAAGGTTGATGTCTAAAAAAAAAAAAATGAATGAGGAGGAGGACAGTGAATGACGTCCCAGGTCACTAAAGATCCGAGGTATGCGTTGTCCTCTAAGTACAGCAAACAGTATACATTCAATTTTGTACAAAAAAATTCAGAAAAATCCAACCTGTGCCATTAACACTTCTCAAATTATGTAATCGGATTCAGTGATGGAAATCATATTTTTAACATTTTTGGAGTTCAAAATGTTTTGTCCTAATGTACCCTAATACACAAGAGGAAATATTTTTGCTTAATTTGACAAATTAGTGTCATTGGAGTTGTACTTGTATGCTTATGTATCTTATCTTAATGTATATGTTCCTGTTGATTTAAATACTTACCTTCCACCTTCTGCCCTGTTCAGACCGTTCAACCAACAGCCAGCAGCAAAATGATGATGAGCTGGCTGAAAACTGCCTCGCCAACTAAGAGGAAGAATCCTGATGAAGAGACTACAGCTAAAGGACCTGAAGGAAAACTTGCAGCAGACAAGCAGACCAAGCCAACCGGATCTCTCCAGCAATGGCTTCTGGGAACGGGTTCCAGCAAGAAACCAAAAACTTGAAAACAGAATTACAATGCACTTCTTTACATACCGTAGAAGTCCCATCTCTTCAGAATGACCAAAGCTGACGAGTTTAAAGATTGAAAATGTCTGTTAAGACAGATAACTATTCATTGTATAGATGTGTTCCTTTTTTCATATGACAGAAATAAACATTTGCATTTAATAGCTGATTTGTGGACACATTTCATTTGTTCATTTCAAATAGTTCCAGTTGATGTCACTTCTCCAAAACAAACTCGGTGCACAACACATTTATTTAACAACTTAATTTTATTTCCATTATTACTTTGAAATACATTTATCTTGAACAATGTATATGCTGTGCATTTTGTTTCATTGATGGTCATGAACAATTCAGTTTTCCCCCAATGTTGTCTAGTTGTGTTTATTTGTATATAATGATAATAATAATTACAATAATAATGAACAGACAGGAAAAGATACTGAGCACTTAAATGCTCTACCATCCTGAGCTACTGGTAGAGTTCAGGCAAGATATGAAATGAAAAAAAAAAACATGTTCATGGCAGACTCGCGGTGATTCTTTCATGCTGACATGAGGATAGATGACAAACAAAAAACAATATAGAGAAATACTAATTGTCATAATAGTATGAATTGTAGATAATTTAAATGTAATATCTAAATTTCCCCATCACTTGGTTGGGAATTCATGTTTTCGTTTTCCATTTTGAGGACAGCTATTGGGCGTACACTGGATTAATTGCAGTTCTCAGATGTAACAGTGGGGGCAGTGTTAGACCTCCAGTGCTTCGGGACCTCGCCAACTGAGGAGCGTTTTCGGGTTCACGACTTTGAGAGGAAAATGTAGCATGCTTTATGCCAGGCCGCCATTTATTTCAAGCAGAATGATGAAGAACATGGCGGGTAGTTCTGGTTCCAACATACGGCTTTAATGCTCTGATACCCCCCCATCTTTCAGCGTTCACATCACACATTTTTTCAATTGCACTGCGGGATGGGATCATATAAAAAGTCTCAAGAGCCATTCAAGTGTTGAGAAGACTTTTTATGTGGGCGAGGTGATGATTCTGCAGAACCGGTGCGAGATGTTGGGATTTGTGTACGGAAATGGGTGTCAGATTGAGCATATGTGGGTGTGTGTGTGTTGTGTCTAAGGCTGTGAATGCGAACTGTGTAGGATACTGAATGAGAGGAAGTCTGCTCGTCTACAAAGGCCAGTGATTATATTGAGTAAAGGGAGGGAAAGAGAGGGAGGGAGGGGTGAAAAAGAACGCGCGAAAGAGAGAGAGGGAGTGAGGCAGAGACAAGGCCAGAGAGGCTGAGCATGAAACATATCGCCCCCTGGAGGTCCTCAGCAGCTACAAGTCTCTGCTGATGGCTTGGCTCTATCGTTCCGGTCTAGTTTAATTGGCTCCGGAAACTCGTTGTATAACTCCACTTCGGTTTCCTAAAAAGAAAAAAAGGGGTACAGTTAAGCACAAAGTATACTTTGTTTTGACGTGAACGCTTAAGTCCGTTCACACAAAGTATTTGTAATTATATTTGTGTCGACCAACAGAAGTTTCTGTTTATCAGCGCACATTATAGTAGTCATCTGCCCCTTTAAAGTCCGCGTGAACAGGAAGTTGCGATCGATTTGAGTGAATCAGAATGATTGAATAAAAAAAAGAGGGCGTGGCTTGTTTTTTCTGCTGGGAATTGATTGGATCTAGAAAAGTAGGTGTTCCATTCGGTTGGAAGGGATGTTCTACCCAAGCCGTCAAACTGACGTCATCAGAGAAGGAAGGCCATTCCAGAGAGGAAAGTAGAATTTCATGCTTTGACTAATTTATTCTTTGTGAATTAACCTGCTCAGATGAGCTGTTCACCACAAGCAAAGTAGTGTGCAATTATAATGTAAATAGGGTTTAATTTTGATTTCATGCCAACTTAAAAAGCTCAAGCTCTCTAAAGCCTGATTGATTCTGATTGGCTGTCAATGTTCCTATCGTTTATCATTATAGTTTTTGGATTCCACTATTCTCATACAACTAAAATGATTATTAAAACTTTATGGTTATCGATAAATCAATTATAGAACCGATAAAATGTATTTGCGTCACATGCACTGTAAGCATATCCTAGCGTACATGTAAAACTCTAAGCATACTTTGCATGCAATACAAGGCTTTATCTCTTGGTTTCCACACCTAATGCAACACATATTTCAACAACACACATACCTGTTTGAGTGCATTTCGAGCGATGGTCTGGAAAGCCTGCTCTACGTTGATGGCCTCCTTTGCACTGGTCTCAAAGTACGGGATGTTGTTCTTACTCTGACACCAAGCTTGTGCCCGCTTGGTTGTTACCTGAGGGTGAACGTGAAATAAAGAAGGAAAAATCAAAATGCAGACTTCGTAGAGGCACTGAGACTGTGAATAAGATTTTAAGTCACTGATTTTATTCAAAATGAGAAAGCGAGTAGAGTTCAAAAATCTCCCCCCATGATACTAGGCAATATCGCTTCGGTCCTTTAATGTACACTACAATTCAAAAGTTTGGGATCAGTAAGAATGCATTAATTTGACCAAAAGAGACAGTAAAGACATTTACAGTTCTGCTCATAAGTTTGCATACACATTGTAGAATATGCAGAATGTTTTTGGGTTTATACAATATAAGAAGGATAATAACAATTGCATGTTTTTTTTACTTATTGTTCTCCTGAAAAGTCACACTGCCCATTGTTCTTCAAAAATAAATCCTTTGATTTTGAGATTCATGTTTAAAAGGTCAAAAGGTCAAACAATTCACTTGTGCAAACAATGCAGAAGAAGAAAACACAATGTATTAAGAGCTGGGGGTGTAAACGTTTTGAATTGGATGATCAGTATAAATTGCCTTTATTTTATCTTCTGGTAAATGTCTTATGTAGCTACTGAAGGGTAGTACTAAAAATAAAAGATCTTTAAAAGGTTTTGAGTTGTTTTCATTAATCATAAGGTCAATCAGTCTTGGTGGACTAGATCTGATACACTGCTGCTGCAGAGCAAATATGGACTTGCTACTGCTAATGGATACACAGACACGCTGCTGTGAGCATGTAAGATATAATTCTGCTGCTTAAATAGACTTACATAAATCCCATAGCGAAAAACTAGCAAGCGGACCTGGGGGAGGTGGAGGCATTCTTGAGAAAGCAATCTCATTGGCTGCAGGACAGCAGAGGCCAATCAGATTGTGCCATGTGGTAATGATGTGATTGCTTGCAGATTGCATGTTAAGGATTTATTAGCCTATGGCCCTCTAGTTTCATGACTGAACTTTATATTTATTTGAGGTATCATTCACTGGAAGTTCTGGTACTTTAAACTTCTCCAAGACACTTTACATGTATATGGAGAGGGTGCATCTGGTTCTAAATAGCACCCTTGGCCTCTTAGAATGTGACATGATCTTGATATATACTCCGTACCCATTTCTATATGTACACTAGTCAATTACATTATTTGTAAGATCTATTCATTTATTCTAAATACACGAACAATGCAATTCATTCGCACAATGATATAAATGCCATTATGATACATGGTTTATTTGAACTATTTTTCAAAAATATCAGGGTGATACAACTGTCCTGATATAATAATGAAGACAAAAGTTAAATATTAAAAGTAAACCTAAAGTAGTTGTCATGATCTTTTAGTATGTACATTACTATTGAAAACTAAAATATGAAAAAACTAAGAATTAATAAGATTTATCCTAAAAAGTCAATGTCATAAGAGAGGACCCCCTTGCACATAATTGATTATTTTGAGCTTAACATCTAAACGCTCTTGTGGAATGACTCTGTGGGAGGGACACGGTTCATTTTTCACTTAATGACAATTGGTCACACTCTTGCCTTCAAGCTTATGTGTGCAGTTTGAGTAACCTTACAATTAACTAGTTTAATTTGAAAAATAAGAATAAGAATAAAAATAATAAACACTCAAATGTGCACCTAGAAATCGGAGCATATCTGATACAGTACAAAACAGTGAGATTATTATTGGTTTATTATTGGACCCCCTTGCACATAAACCCTCATGAAAGGAATCACTTCACCATAGCACCCACCTGCCTATTCTCCAGATCGATTTTGTTGCCCAGCACCACGAAGGGGAAGTTCTCTGGGTCGCGTGGGCTAGCCTGGATCAGAAACTCGTCCCTCCAGCTGTCCAGTGTCTTGAAGGTGTTGGGGGCAGTGACGTCAAACACCAGCACACAGCAGTCAGCACCGCGGTAGAAAGCCACACCCAGAGACTGGAACCGCTCTTGACCTGCTGTATCCCATATCTGAATGAAAGAAACCATACGGAATATTCACAAAAACATTCATTCAAGCTCTTATTCGGTCTCACAACAGCTATGTTTCCATCCAAAGTTGCGAATTTAACCTGTGCAAAACTGGAATGTCGCATAAAACATTTGAATTCAGGGCACCGTTTCCATCCCATGTGTTCAAGAGAACAAATGGTGATAAAAGTTGCCACAATCGAGGAAGCCACTGTTTCGGAATGCGAACATGCGAGACATTTCTGGCAGGTCATTACACCAAATCATTCTGATGATAGACTTTGACTCATGCTGTGCAATGAAACTTGTCCTCTGGTTAGTCCAGATATCCAATCACATCCTCTGTTGAGCCAAAACACACAAGTTTTTTGCAAAGAGGGATTTATTTGTTAAATCGGTCTCGTTCATGGTTTATGCGTATGTTTACTTAAAAATAATAATTATCCACCTCAGTTGAGCGCATTTTTTTAATCTTGGCATATCCACCCAGTGTTATTTTATGCAATATCCTGATATTTTAATAAAAATAGGTCGATGGAAACATAGTAACATTTGTTATTATTTCTAGAAATATTTAAAGTCAAACAGTTTTAAAACGACATGAGGGTGAGAAAACGACAGAAATCACATTTTTAGCTGAACTATTTTCTTTAAAGCCTACTCTCAGTTTATAAGAAATTAAAATGAAGATAAAACAAAAATGTAAAAGTAGTTGAAGTAATGAGAAGACACTCTTTGGAATGGGGAAAAGAAAAATGCTTTTCATTTTTGTTTCAAAGCATCATGTGCTTTCAGTAAAAATAACCTGTCATCTCTACCTGCATTGTGACAAGTCGGTCATCAACCATCACTTCTTTTGTCAGGAAATCTGCTCCTATAGTCGCTTTGTACTGATTACTGAACTTCTTATTCACATACTGGTTCATCAGAGATGTCTTCCCAACCCTGTTGGGAAAAAGAACATTTAAACCAGCACCTGGCAGGGAGAAAGGAGAACTAACACTACTTGTGATAGTGCAAGAAACATTACATGAACATTAATAATCTAGGCAATAACAAAATGTAGATTCCCTTTATGAAACAAACTATTTTCTTGAGAATGTATATCCCACTCCCAAGCTTTTCCATCTGGAAAGCTCATAAGAGACTACGGGGAAATAAAAGATTGAATATTTGGAGGTTTTGTGTTTGGGTGGTTGACATGACAACATTTATATGCCCGGTGTGTCATGAACATGTTTATATTGGTGTATTTATAGTATTCTTTGCACTTTTCTATCCACGATTTTGAGCTTAACATCTAAACGCTCTTGTGGAATGACTCTGTGGGAGGGACACGGTTCATTTTTCACTTAATGACAATTGGTCACACTCTTGCCTTCAAGCTTATGTGTGCAGTTTGAAACCTTACAATTAACTAGTTTAATTTGAAAAATAAGAATAAAAAAACCTGGAAATCGGAGCATAGCAGATACAGTACAAAACAGTGAGATTATTATTGGCTTTATGCAAATTTACACAATAATACCAAAAAATAAATGTTTCTTGAGCATCAAATTAGCATATTAGAATGATTTCTGAAGGATCATGTGACACTGAAGTAATAATGCTTAAAATTAAGCTTCTGCATCACAGGAAAAAATTATATTAATATATGAAAATAGAGAACACCTCATATAAATAAGTAATAACATTTCACATTCTTTGTATTATTTACAGGATTTTATTAAATAAACATAGCCTTGTTGAGCATAAAACAAAACATTTTAAAAAAATCTTACCAAAACCAAACTTTTCATTTTTTGCCATGTAAACAGCCTTTTATTGAATGAGTCATGTTTGTTCAGATTCAGAGAGCTGTCTGAGTATGTTTCACTGAGTCATTAAAACAACTGGCTCATGTTCTGTTAAATCAGACAACACAGATCATGATTTATGTTTGTTCTCCAACAAAATCAGCAAGTTAAAACAGAACAATGTCTTGTCTAATTACAGTATTTTTTGCGGGGGCGGGGGTTCGGTTAACAATCTAAAAATGTGCCGCACCTTTTTAACAGTACCACACCTTTTCAACTTCACAACTCATGCAATACACGTACAAAATAAGTTCTTTCTGCATTGAGTTCAAATCGTTTGGATCTTTAAAGTTGGAAGAGTTGGTTTGCCATAACAGTGATGTCACGTGAGTGACAGGTTTTCCCGCCCTCGCGCCAGTAAACACATCATCAGAGAAAAAAAGATGTCGTTGAAAGAGGGAGGGGGGTTATTTTGATGAAAGATTACGAGAGCACACGAATGTAAAAAAATAAATAATAATGAAATACTGCCATATTCCATTAAAAAAGGTCTATTTTGATTTCATGGCAACTTTAATCTATACTACTACCATTATTAAACAGAATGCTCTATAATTTCTTGCTTTAAAACGAAATGAAATTGGCAGTAGCTCTGACTTTGTTTCCGTGTTGAATGTGGAAACTCACCCGGAGTCTCCAAGGATGATCACCTTCAGAAGAACTTTCTTCCTTGATGTCATAGTGTCACAGCTGAGGGAGAAGGAAGCACAAAGCATGAAGCAAAGATTTCAACATCACTGCTCATATGAATAAAAAAGGAAGTGAAAGCAAAAACTGTTTGTACTCAGATAGGCCTATTTCAAGGATGTGGAGTCAAGGAGGAGTGTTGCAGTATGTAGTAAACTACATCTACAGTACATGCTAAAACCACAATAACCCATTTGATTGAACTTACACACTCCAAGGGGCTATAAAAGCCTTTTTTGTTTCAATGACAAAACCCATGATTCTGCTTGCACTCTCAAATTGGTCATGTGCACTCTAACTACCAGTCACGAGGAACGCAATTTCAGAGACAACATGCACTGTTGGCTGCCAACTATTTAACACAGACTTCCCTTTTTAAGAGGGGGACTTGAACATGTCGTTCACTACACGCTTTTCCATCTTTCAAATAATAAGGGTCCATCTGGTGAGGTACTGCTGTTTATACAGGCCATGAAAGAGAACATAGGAAGTAAATCAAAATGACAGCTTTACCTGGAACAGAACGTCCTGCAACAACAACCACCACAAAAACTAGCTGCCATTAACAGGGAGTCCTGTGTCACATGGCAACACAACATTTGAATGGCAGAGCATGGGGCGATCATAAATAAGGATACTATAAGATCACACAGTCTGTATTATTTAAGTAAGTTAGTCATTAATTATTTCTATGTTATGGGTGATGATAACCAATAAATGCATAATATTAAAATTCAACACTGTTTTGTCTAAAGTTAAAATAAAATACTAACGACTAAAATCAATTATGTTAAGTGCTACTAGTAAATTTAGGCATTACAACATTATAATGTAAAGATTTTTTCAACTGGCCTTGTGGCCTAGTGGTTCATATTTTTATTTACCCACTCAAAAATTTCACTGGTCCCACCACAAAGCAATAAATAAATATTTTAAAAAATTGTTGGACGCACAACCTTGATAAATAAGGTTATGACACCAAAACCTACGAGCCTAACTCATATACATTTCAAATATTGTTAAAGTAAACTATGTAATAAATAATAACAAATAATCCAATTCTGAGCAACAGCACAAATAAATACCATAGAACAAATGAAATAACTACAGAATTACATTTAAAGGCACGTTAGATGATGGCAAAGGTAATAAAAATAGGAAAGCATGCACAATTAAATATCAATATTGACAGATATAAAAAACAATTAAATAAATAAAATCTTCAATATCTGTCACTGCAAGACTAATATTATACAAGTAGAGTTAGGTGTATTGACATACCTTGCAATAGTATGACATCATAATTAAAAATCATGGCATAGTTAAATAAAGTTGGATGTTTCTTTTCAGCAATTATCTAAAAAATGTGAAGAATCTTATCGGCTTTAAAGACAAAGGCTGAGCATATCAAGACCACCTCTTATTCAAGCATTGCGTTTTCTTTTCACCTGAACTTTGATGGTCACCAACGAAATGTACTACTATAATATGATCATACTAAACTACTAAAGGACAAAAGTTCGTTTGACTTTTTCTTGATCTAAACCAGTCTCCAGACTTGTACAAAAACATCCAAACTGGCGACAGTATCCGGATGCAAACATTTAGATGGAAAAATATCTCAGAAAAATCAGCTTGTAAGTAACAATAATATAGCCTATTATGTCCAGACAATGTACACCCGCCTATCCTGCCGCTACTGGAGGGATTACAGCGTGCTATTTAAACATAAGCTGTGAAAATAAGCATGAAACACTTTGTAAAATCTTACTGTGGTGATAGGTTCAAGTGGCTTTAAATCAGGCCATTTGAAACTTAAGAGACCCATTAGTATCTTTTAACTGCTCATTTTCATATTACGTAACAGCAACTGGGCTAAAATCAGGCAGATAAAATCAAATGTGGGGTGGATTATGTAATTACACCTTCATTTAGTAGTGGAAAACAGCATCCAATTGTAAAGTTGGTCACAAAGGTCTAATAGGATATATGTTGAAAGACAACTTTTCAGCTTATTTTGGTGAATCAAGCCTTCCCATGTCATATACATTGATGTATAATCCATGGTAGAGAATGATTAACCTGATCTCATGGGAAATTGTAAATGTTATGAGGCGGCGATTTCGCATGAATTTGTAGAATGTAAATACATCATGTCACGATTCGATACATATCACAAACTGAATACAGATATTATTGCGATACTTCAAAACATGTCTATTTTACCATATTATAGTAAAAGGTTAACACATTTTTTAATGTTGATTAGCTAAATGCTAATCTTGCTAAATGTGGTATTACATTGGGGGTGTAAATGAATAGCCTAGGCTTAGACTTGGTGCTGGTAACCCAATGCAGGACAATAGTGCCACCAGAATAAAAATAGTCATGATTCTTAAATGAAAATAAAGAATTATTTTAGACGAATATGCACTCTGTCACTGACTAGATATATTTAAAATAATGTAGGCTACTTTTTACTGGTAACATAACATACGACATTTGGCATTATCAGGACACAAAAATATTCCCCCATTGCATTATAATAAATTATAATCAACATTATATAGTTTAATGTAGTACTGACACTAAAACTCTGTGAACTTTATTAATAAATAAATAAACATTTCCTACATATCCCATTCAAATCTTGCAAAATGCTTCTTTCTACACCAAAATTAGCATGAATATCAAAAGCCAACATATTACTTATTACCAGTATTATGCCCCCAAAGTGCTCCTGATCCTACATGAAAGCTTAGCTTATGTTCAGGATCCTAATAAGCAAATAATCATGAAATGGCCCTCAGGAACAAAACAAATGCTTGATTATCTTTTAATTTTGGCTTGTTTTAAATTAGTTACTAAAAAATACCAAAGCCAGCAGAGCTTTGAACAATGAATGTGGTGGTGCTGAACTACAAGAAGTAGAAAACACTACAAGTTTTATGAGAAAAAAAAACCTCACCACGCTTCAGTCGAATTCACAAGTGAACTGAAGAGCTCCTCCACACAAGCATCATAACTTAAAAATCACAATCCTGGAACACTTACAGTCTCTTAAAATGCACGGTAGTACATCACATTGTTTCAACACAAGCATGAGGGAGAGAAGCAATCACCAATAAACTAAAGTAGTACATGAAAGATAGGAAAACCCATGAAAATAACTAGGATATTGTAAAATTGCTGATGTATTTCCTATTATCACGTTTCAAAAACTTCTCAATTTCAGACGCTATGAGCCTGGATTGGAGCAAAGTTGAAATGGAAGTGATCTCACATCTGACGACATATCCTCACTTAACAGTTCTCTTACTTAAAATCACTATAGGGTAATTCCAGCGTTATGGATGTGACATTTGAACTCATAATGACAGGTGAAATGTCTCAGAAAAAAAAAACTTCTTACAATATTTAAATTGGAAATGCATATTCTCAGAGCACCCCATCTGGGGAATTGACAGGCAAAATATGTTTTTATAAAATATATTTAAGCACCCCCAAAAAAGGAAAATATGCATGCGTTATGGATGTGACGGGAAATGACAGAGTTTTTGGTATACTGTTCGATTTCCTTTAAAGTCTGTGAACTTTTAAATCCAATGTATAAATGTTGCTATCCACATGATGAAGGGGTCTTAGCTGAACATAAAAATATCAATGTTTAAAATATATATATTTTTATGAAGTGTATTATGAGGAAAAACCAACGTTATGGATGTGACAAAAACCCTGTTATGGATGTGACGCGTCTGAAATACATAGAATCTGTTTGGAAAATCAACAATCAAACCATCATTGCACTTTTGTTGACGCATAATGGCTGTGTTTTCACATTAAGAAGACTGTCTGAAATGATTCTGAAGATTATTAAATAAACTAAACCTTTAAAACGTTATGGACGTGACAGTGCACTGAAGCGTCAAGACCTCTTTATTATAGCCCTTATAAATTCAACAGGCAGTGCTGTTATGACCAAATTAGTATATTTATTTATCAGGCATGCCTCCATCTTTCTGCAAAAATAAAGTTTAAAAAGGGGGGTCTTTGATACCTTTTTTTGAAAGCATGAAATATGGCTGGTTGAAAAAGTAATTTAAGCATTGTTGCTCACCTCATATCTGGTGGATAAACAAGGCAATTTTCATAATTTTTGTTAAAGCACATTAATACAGTATATTACAGACCTAAATGGACAACTTAAAGTGGGTTTTGTTCTTTTGATTAAAACTTTATTTTTTCATGGTAAAGATGACCTTTGCATGGAATTGCCCTATACAAGCTTCTTTATTGTTTCCCTCTATCAAAATAATTGCATTTAAAGGGTACCTATTATGGAATTTTGAAAATTACCTTTCATGTAGTGTGTAACATAGATCTAAGTGAACGAAAACATCCTGCAAAGTTTTAAAGTTCACCGTATACAAAGTTATTGTCTCTCAAAAGTAAGAGTCGACTCTGAGTCGCTGATATGAATCGATAGACGAACGATGCATTTTCTCTAACTTTCGTACGTCACTTGTACAAGTTATTTGAATAAGACACGCCCACTCAGTGCGCGCGCCAGAAAACAGTGAAAACAACATGTCGACGAGACCGACGCTGTTCTGAAGTGCGAATCAAAAGCAAACTTTTTTTTCACTGCCCAGAGACGAGCATGTGAAGACTCTGGCTAGAGTTTATATTTACAACTATACCACACAAGTATAGCCACCTTGAGCTGTGTTCGCGTTATTTTAATGAGGATTCCTTTACAAACACAAATGCTTTCATGGATTCGCGAGTCGGTTTATACTGAAGGAACGTTCAGTACCAAGTTTATTTGGATCGGCTTCATCCTCCGAATCACAACCTGTAAGTACTGTTAATAATTGTTGCTTTAATGGGTTCTGTAGCATACTCAATAAGTGTGTGTGTGTGTGTGTGTGTGTGTGTGTGTGTGTGTGTGTGTGTGTGTGTGTGTGTGTGTGTGTGTCAGTTACGCTCAGCGCTTAGGTCTCCAAGCTGTGTGTGTGTGTTTTTTGAAATATGTAAAATGTTTGTCGTTGTTATTGGAGTTGTCATAAAGAATAGAGCGTATTGTAGTACTGCAGTGCTTTATCAATATGTTTAAGCTTTGGGTTAACGCGAAAAATAACTGACTGGGTCATCTGACCAATCACCGCAGATTAGCGTCACGCAAAGGCAGGGTTTGAAAAATGAGTCGTCAAACGAATCATTTGGGAATCGCTGAGCAAATCAGGTAAAAATAAATGCATATTATAAGACAACAAAAGTGTTTTTTGTCATTGCATGCATGTAAAACTGTTGTTGGGGACTCCCAGAACAACATTAGGAACATTTTAAATGCCATAATAGGTACCCTTTAATATTTTGGCTTAGCCTATATATATATATATATATATATATATATATATATATATATATATATATATATATATATATATATATATATATATATAGTTTTTTTTTTCTTGTGAAAAATGCATAAAAAGAAAGTCAAAATATTAAATAATGTTTTTCTTTTGATTGGACTGTCAAAATACATTTGGGTCATTCCGTATTCCGATGAGTTATATGACCCAAATATATTAATTAACCATATTATATATATATATATATATATATATATATATATATATATATATATATATATATATATATATATATATATATATATATATATATATATATATATATAAAATAAATAAAAATCTAAGCTAGTTAATTCATTACAACCCAAAAGTCCATTTCATGGGCAAAAAAGGTCCCTTGTCTGTTGTCAATAGTGAAGTGATGTATGAAGCACAACTCACACAGAAGTCACTTTCAAACCAAGCCACTTTCTGTTGGTCAACCCATTGTGAAATCTGTATGGAAAAATCTCTTTGGTAAATTTTTGGCCAAAACATTTTGCCCTTGAAAATGTGGCCGCACCTTTACCCTGTAGTAGAAATACATTCCTGGACCCACTGGACATCTGTCATGTCGGCATTGTCCTTTGACTCTCATGTTCCAATGACGCATTTACAACAACTGCGAAAAAATATGTTAAACAAGTACAAATGAAGCATGGAACAACTTGCAGTGCGGTCACATTTACCAATTTTCAGCAAGTTTTTGAGGATGAAATTAGAGTTCTCAACGGGCCTGAAAATTATAACCCGACCCGACCCGGCCCGTGGCTTTTAAAGCCCGGACCCGATGTAACCAGACACATCAACATGAATTATCTGCCCGAACCCGGCCCGCGGCCCGACTCGGACGCGCTTTTCAATCTATCGCCGTCGCGGTGACTCTATTCATTCCGGTGAAATCACATAATAAAATGCACACAAACAGAAAGATTTACTTACTAGTCCATCAACAAGATCGCCAGGTCAGCATCACTGTTGCATCCAGTGCTGCTTTTTAGCTCGCACCGACGATCGCGCCACCGGTTTCTCACGCGGTCAGATTCTCTTTTCCTTTTCCTAGTCTTCCGACGGTCTAGTATCACGTCTGAAATGCGCGCAAGTGCAGTGTTGCCAAATATTTTCAAAGGAAAGTAGCTAACCCCCATGCCTGTTTTAATAAAAATCTTAACACAATAATAAATAAAAAGAACTCAAACAGCCAGCCAGCGGGCGGGCTACGAGTTTTGAAACAAAATAGGCATAGCAAACATAATCGTATGCTTATAAGGCATCGTGGAGGAACAGTAGTGCGTCCACAGTGGATGGACTGAGGCTTGTTTCTCCTCTCTTATGGCCAGCCACCCGCGATGCACTTTGCATGATGCAGCAGCCAGACTTTCTTTACGGTGAACACCAGCGATAATTAATCGATATTTTTTTTGTTTTGTTTTTCACTGAGAGGAAAAGATTAAGCCCGAGGTCCGACCCGACCCGAGTCATTTGCTTATATTTTCGACCCGAACCCGCGGGTCCCGTCGGGTTTGTCGGGCTGACCCGGCCCGTTGAGAACTCTAGATGAAATACAATAATTTCAATAAGAATCTAAGTGATTGGGAATTTCGTGTGAGGGTAAACGATTTTCCCAAGCAGATAATGCGAATTTCATGCGTTGACCAAGAGAAAGCTGCTTGGTTTGAAAGTGACATCTGTGTGAGCTGTGCTTCATACGTCACTACGACCTTTTCTGATCAGTATAGAAAAGTTGCCAATGCAACCCTCTACAATCCAAGTAAAACTTCCATATGCGAACAAATTTCACGCTAGACGACAAAAATTCCCTTTAATTAGTAAATTGTACGATTTCAGTCTCCTGTGATTCAGTTAGATGCAAAAAACAAGTTTAGATTTAATTTCATTGCCTGCTGAGCTTTACGCACCGTTGCTCGGCTGAGAGCGCCCTCTGTTGCCTTCGATCGCTCGTGCGCGCACACACACACACACACACACGAGAAAGACCGCATAATATGTGTTCACATTTTTTTACATAATGGTTCACACTCGGTAGTCACTACCGTAGACTCTTGATGACAACACGTGATGTTCTATTCGGAGCTGTTCACGTCCTCAGACTGGGTTATTATGCGTTTCTATGACGACACGATCTCTGCAGATTAATTTAGGAGTTGATAAAGTTACAAGCTGTAATTACGAGTTCTACAAGGACGTAAATGCTTTTTACAAATTGAAACCTTGAAATTAAGGTAATCTCAACGTGGCGTGAACACACTCTTCATCAGTATACTGAATCCATGCATCATGTCTTAAAGTGACAGCAGCCTAATATTCCTGCTGCTGTCTGTTTTCAATGTTAATCAAACAACAAAAGACTCTTGTCTGAATAACTTTTGCAACTTTAATAAGTATGAATCTATTCTTAATTTATACAGTGAAGACTATGCAGTGTTAGCTATTTACATTTGATTATTTAATTTCTGTACCTAATCTACCTAATCTTTATCTAACTACTGTTAGATCTACCTATTTTATTTATGTTTCTTATTTGCATTGGTCTTGCATTACATTTAAAAAGTCTGGCGAGTAAAATAAAAAATGTACGAGCCAGTGGCGACTCAAGCTTTAGTGTGTTCATAGAGGAATGTAATGTGACCACAACTTAAAAGTGCCACCAGACTCATATTTTTTGCCATTTTTTTAACTTAATCTTATGAGATAGCAAAGACTGTTCCACATTTTAAAATTGCAGATACACTGCATAAACCGAGAACTACTGCTAATTTTGACATGGCCTAGTACACATTTTCTGCAGAACAGTAAGGAATTGCACATATTCAGACGCAGAGAGCGGGATCTGGTTGTCTACTGCACATTTTTCCTAATATAATGTTAACTTAAAGTAAGTTCATCATGCCTTAAAATGTTATGTTTAGTCAACTTAAATATCCAAGTTGTAACTTAGTACAACTTCACATTTCAAGTTAACTAAACTTTAAAAAGGTAGCATGAACACTTACTTTTTGAAGTTGACAATTTTTTTACAGTGTGGTTTTAAATAAACATTTTATCTGAAAATATATGCATACTGTGCACACTATAGTATGTAGTGCAGAAATAGTATGAAATTCCAAATAGCCGCTGTATAGTAGGCAGCTCGCTAGATTTTGAGAGACAAACAGTTTTACGACTCCATATTTAATCTGGAACCCATGACACTCGGTAAAGTCGGATCACATGGTGGAGCACTTTCCTTTAGCATGCATAAGAATAGCAGAATGTCATCCATTTCAACAGCACGTCGCAACACATAATCAAGTGCATACTCATCATACTGACATACGAGTGTCTTATACGTTTACGATACTTCTGAACAATAAAGGCACTCGGGTTATAGTGTAATGGAGGCTTTAGCCTATTAGTAAATTGTTCTTCACTTAAAATGTCTTGTTTCGCAATACTCCACCTGTTTCTGTGTGCTGTAAACATACAAGCAGAAAGTGAATGTGCTGGTTGAGCAATCAGCTGACTTCAGATGTGAAAGCAAGACAGCGTTGTAAAAAACACATTTCTGATCGATTGTGATTGTATTAGTGACATTATATAAACGTCTTCTCGTGTCTACTAATTCAATACAACGATCTGAGATAAAAATGAGGCGTTTTAACATAAATAAAAAGTAAAACGACACAATCCATCGCGACTGTCAGGCCTGTCAGGGTAACGTTAACTAGAAACACCTGATCATTCAAGGGCCTGGATAGAGATCAACATCACGGCGTGTAAATGGCTGATTTAAACTAGAAATGAAGCGCATAGACAGAAAATACATGTTCAAAGGGTGATTGAATCATCACAGTGTCCTTTAAAAGCGTAACACATGAGCTCGTTTGCTAACGTCAGTTAGTTTACATGTCAATTACACCATCTCTCGTGACAAATCCACGATCAGTCTCTGGATTTAACATGTACAAGCATACATCTAGATTTTATAACTCACCTGGTTAAAAAAACAGGAGTTCTAGCGAATATCAGTCTGTATCTGCGCTGTGGTGTAGCCTGTGAGCTAAATCGCTACCGTGTTCTATACAAGCCTGATGTTTATGAGAAAAACAAACAAGAACTCCAGCCTCGGTCGCCAGCGGAAGACTGGTTCGCTTAGGCTAGTTTGTGAGTGAACCAATCCTGAATCGGAGATACCGATACGGGTGCTGTAATCGCTATTGGCCCCTCTGTTACCTGACGGGTCTTTTTCTTTTTCTGTTTCGGGATCTGCTTTAACTTCCTCCAAAACAACCCTGTGAAAGCCAGCGATGTCATCACGCAGGTGGCGTCATCGCGCAGCCCTACAAGACACGCCCTAAAAGCGGACTGGATCGCCGCACCAGTGAATGTTTATCGTGTTTATCAGGGTGTTTTTTTAAAGACACGTTCTGTATTTTTATTGACTATAAAAACATGCAATACAAAATATGGAAGCACATTTTCACCCCACAATTAATCTATACATTCTTAATTAAATATAAAATCATAATTATGACCTAAAATAATAATTGTGACTTTTTATTTCATAAATTTACCATAACATTTGTTCTTATGTGGAAGAAATGGGTATCAATGATAATGTAAAAGGTAACGCACAAAAATAATCATTGTTTGACCAACATTTATAATGTTAATATTTGTACATTAACATGGACTTTGACTCCTTTTGCGTTTCCATTCATTGTACACAGATAAGCTCAAATGTTTTTATATTTTTTTTTGAAAATGCTCTAAATTGAATTGAAAATGAAAACAATTTAGAAGATTCTTATATTGTAGGAACAAATTAAAAAATGCTAATTTTAATTTCAAATCATCCCGTTTATATAGCCTATATACATCAATTTACTATTTACAATTTTTCTTCTTCGTGTATTGGGACCTTAAATTAAAATAAATGTAAATTATAATAATAATGTAACGTAGATAATATATATTGAAATTATTTTTCTGCTGAATGTTGCTGTCATCACGTGACGTCATTTAAAATGCCCGCCTTAAACATGGCAGCGCCCTTGACGAACGTGTACTGCTAGTAGTTGTTGTTGCAGTGTTGAAGATGAACCACTTCACAAAGTCATCTGCTAAAAACTGAGGTCCTCGCGTGCAGTATGAACAGACGAGAGTTCACAGCCTGCCTTGTGGTAATGCACATTTCATGTCTATTACACGTGCTAAAAGCAGAGGCATCATTCCTCATGACATTAACTTTGCTTGTGAAATAAATTCAGTGTACAGTGTCAGTAATAGAGTATTTACGCGGATGTGTCATTGTACACTTTTAAGAGGCTTTCTTTGATTAATCTCAGGCTAGTCCTTTTGAAAGTGATTTTTTTTATCATGGTTATGATGTGACTATGATAATGTAAGTCATTAAAAGTAGATTGTCTGTTTTTTGTAAGTACATACATCAGTAAACAAACCTTGCCCAGATGTAGTATTTGTGTTTTCTTAGTTCAAACAGTTTTTGTGCCTTATTTATTTAATATTTTAGCTTTTATTTCTAACATTTAGGGATTTAATAAAAAAGTTTTTAGGGAAATAACAAGGCACTCTTTATTCCCTTCGTTTCTACAGCCTAATCATGAATTAGTTGGACTATAGCGCTTCATAATAATATAATAATAATAATACAGTTACTGACAGCTTCAACTTGGCCTGGACTATTACAGTACTTGAACTAAAACTTAATTTCAAACACATTTTTATTTTTTTAAGAGTAGTAATAAATAGATAATAGTGTTTGTATTTTCTACATTAAATGGAAAAAGACTAATTACATTGCACCAGAATTTGTTTAAAGTACGTAATTATATTGTAATACAACTTTATCCATGCTCTCTGTCCCTTAGGCAGGCGGCTGCGCGGGAATGTGTGTAGATCTCACTCTCTTCCCTCTGGACACCATAAAGACAAGGTTGCAGAGCCAGCAGGGCTTCTACAAGGCGGGAGGTTTCCGTGGGATCTATGCAGGCGTCCCGTCTGCTGCTATAGGCTCCTTTCCCAATGGTAAGTTTATATATATATATTTCTAATAATGAACATGAAAAATGGCTGCATGTTTAAAAGCACGCTTTAGAAGAGTGCAGACTTCTGATTCTGATAAATAGCATATTTAAACCCAAAAAACTAGACTCTCTCACTCTCAGGATACACCTACAAATATAATGTCAAAGGGTGGATGCAGTTTAAAGTCGCCATGATATCAAAATGGACAATTCTTATTTTTTTTATGAAGTATTGCAGTATTTATTATGAATAATTCATCTGTATACATCATTATTTTTCTTTTATTCATGTGCTCTCATAATCTTTAATCAAAGTAACTTCACCTCCCACCTGCGATGACATCTCTTCTTTTCTCTGATGTCGTGTTTAGAGGGTTGAGGGCGGGACAACCTGTCACTCACATGACATCACAGGAATAGCAAACCGATCCAATCAGTTCCCCTTCCCCTATGGACAAAATCGAGTCCCATCCAACATTTTTTCCTGTTCAAGAAGATGTTTCACTTTGGTATACACTGATTAGTTAAAACGTTATGACCAGTCACAGGTGAAGCAAATATCGTTGATCAAGGCCACATTTTATTTTCTGGGTAGATTAGATGGTAAGCAAACTTGGGCTGGAACGGTGTGTTGATGTAATCGATTTACGTTGATTACGCAATGTCATGTTCATCCCTAATCCCCTGTCATGTTTCACACTAAACACAACTCTAGAGCAGATATAAATGGCTAGTATGGCAGCGCTGTTTAATATGATTGTTCATACGTTCATGCGTTTTGTTTTTTTTTACGAGCGCAACAACCCCATTCTATTACCAAACAGACACCTGCACATTTTCAGGACTCACAGCCACATTCTGGTCTGGTCCGAGCCAACAGAAGGTAACTGTGGCACAAGTTTCACACAATTTTAATGATGGCTAAGGTAGGAAGTTGTCCCAACACACAGTACGGTGAACGTGATTTCACCAAGTACCACATGATCCAGGATCAACATCTTTGTTGATCCTGGATCAACTTTCCAATCAACCAATCAGATTTGAGGGACAAGTTTACATTTTATGTCACATTTAGACTTAGAACTAGGATGAAGTACTTAAACATCAGTGTTATTCACATATCATTACCCTCTGATTTTAGGGAAAAGTTATGGGTAGGGTTAGGTTTAAGGGTAGGAATTGGGTAATGACTACATTTTGGGACAGGAATGTTGATCCAGGATCAACAACATATGTTGATCCAGGACCATGTCTTACTTGGCAAAATCACGGTGACCCACATGGTACATCACACCCTGCTGTGTATGGGGCTGTGTTGCCACCGACCAATCAGAGTGCTTATGGTGACCCCTGTCCACCGTCAAAAGTGCCAATATTGGGCACACAAGCAATGGAACTGGACCGTGGAGAAGTGGAAGAATGTCGCCTGGTCCGATGAGTCCTGTTTTCTTTTACATCATGTGGACTGGAATGTACGTATGTGCCATTTACCTGGGGAAGTGATGGCACCAGGATGTTTGAAATCTGCCATTGCAGTTATTGGCGGAATTAATTAATAAGGGAAAAAAAGCATTGCAGTAAATCACGCTGATTAAATCTAATAATCGCTTATCATATCACATCAAACCGTGCAAATTATACTTTGTTCTCAAATTGTTAAATTTGGGTTTTACAAAGGGGTTTCATATGTTTTTTTTTTTATATATATATTTGGTTTAATGCAATGTTTACACGGTTTTAGGTTAAAAAAGTAATTATTTTACACATACTATACATTATTGTTGCTCCTCTATGCCCCGCCTTTCTGAAACACGTTGATTTTTACAAAGCTCGTTGTTCTGAAAAGCGCTGATTGGCCAGTGATCCAGTGCATTGTGATTGGCCCAAAAACCTTAAGCGAGTGATGGAAATGCCACGCCCCTTACCATATTTGAAACATCAGCTACCAAAGCAATAATGACAGGTGATACTGTCGGTTCATTACTCTTTTGGAAGGCTAAACAAATTAGTTTGACTTTCGCAAACGAAAAACACAGTGTCTCCACGACATGGCGGCGCCGGCGGCAACAATAATACAGCGAGAACAAAAGTTACGCCTTCTTTCTTTGCGTATATATTTGAGCGGTGTTATGAAACTCTGCCCACACACACTGACGTAGATTTGTGGGGGCGTGTTTGAACTAACCATTTTAGGAAGGCGTGGCTGAACCTTAACTTTTACAAAGAATATCTCTTTAGGTTTGTCCCTTTGAGCTTTGCAAATATGCAGATCTTATACTTGCACTAACAGCTACATGACACACACTAAAGAAAAAGGAAAATAAGAAGTCGCATCATATAACCCATTTAATGTTAACAACATCAGCATTGCGTGACTCCATTTAATGCCCTTCTGATATTTATCCTTGTTTTCGCATGAGCCCAGTTGCAGTCTCTTTTTTTTTTCTGTAGCCACTCTGAAGTGAATCTCCAGTTGTCACTGGTGATTGTCGTTTGGACCTTTCTAGATCCGCCATCAAATTGATGTTTAATTATATCAATTGCTGTGAGAAAAGGCTATACATCTCCACCTCCAGCATCCTCGCTCGCAACATAACCTTCTTTATGTGTACAGATGTGACATAATGACGTAAAGACACGCTCGAATTTACTGCGGAAATCCACCAGTACCACTGGAAGTAAAAAAAATATTACAGGCTTATTTTGAATCATCAGTTCTGAATAGATGTCACTAATAAACTAGCAGACTTTTTGGAAATCATTACTGTTCTTTTTGGGTGATATATGTCAAATGAACCCTCTTCTTGAACACCCAACACCTCTGCTCATGTCTCTAGGTATCTCCAAGAAAACATTATTACTCAATTGGAAAAATAAATACCAAATATCAATTGCACAATGGCTACATCTCTTAAAGGGATACTCCACTTTTTTTGGAAATAGGCTCATTTTACAACTCCCCCAGAGTTAAACAGTTGAGTCTTACCGTTTTCGAATCCATTCAGCCGATTTTCTGATATTTAGAAGAATATCAGTAACCAGACAGTTTCTGGTCTCATTGACTTCCATAGTACTATGGGAGTCAATGAGACCAGAACCTGTCTGCTTACTGATATTCTTCTAAATATCAGAAAATCGGCTGAATGGATTCGAAAACGGTAAAACTCAACTGTTTAACTCTGGGGGAGTTGTAAAATGAGCCTATTTCCAAAAAAAGTGGAGTATCCCTTTAAGAGACCATAGCAATAAAGAGAAACCGATCAACAATTAAAAATCAGCTTTACAAATTTGATACAATTTTCAGTCAATTTCTCTCCATAAATATTGATAAAAAGTAGCTGGTGAGTTGATGTCTCTAAGTATTATTGTACATCAATACAAATGATTTCTACAGTATAATATCTAAACAATGCCTGGTATTATACTAGTCTACAATTATTACTTATAGATCGATGTAATTTGTATATTATATTGTATGTTGTACCTTGATTCATATGTGTGTGTGTGTGTGTGTGTGTGTGTGTGTGTGTGTGTGTGTGTGTGTGTGTGCGCGTACGTACGTGCGTACACACGTACACACATGCACACATACACACATACACACATACACGTACATATACATACATGTATACAGCTCTGGACAAAATTAAGAGACCACTACAAAATTATCAGTTTCTCTGGTTTTACTATTTATAGATATGTGTTAGGGTAAAATTAACACTTTTGTTTTATTCTATAAACTACTGACAACATTTCTCCCAAATTCCAAATACATTTTTTTGTCATTTAGAGCATTTATTTGCATAAAACGACAACTGGTCAAAATAACAAAAAAGATGCAGTGTTTTCAGACCTTGAATAATGAAAGGAAAATAAGTTCATATTCATTTTTAAACAAGACTACACTAATGTTTAACTTAGGAAGAGTTCAGAAATCAATATCAGTGACAATATTTTTATTTGGAATTTGGGAGAAATGTTGGCAGTAGATTATAGAATAAAACAAAAATGTTAATTTTACCTAAACACATACCTATGAGCTAGTAAAACCAGAGAAACTGATAATTTTGAAGTGGTCTCTTAATTTTTTCAAGAGCTACACACACACACACACACACACACACACACACACACACACACACACACACACACACACACACACAACACACACACACACACACACACACACACACACAGCTGTGGTTTATGTGATTTATGAGGACGTTCCATAGGCGTAATGACTTTTATACTGGACAAACTATATATTCTATCCCCCTACACTGCCCCTGTCCCTAAACCTACCCATCACAGGAGACATGCTGCATTTTTAATTTTTAAAAAAAACATTGTTTATGTTTTTTAAGCTATTTGAAATATGATGACTCATGCAATGTCCTCATAAATCACGTGTAAGTTGTAATACCAGTGTAATATGCATGTCATTATACACATTTGTGTCCTCATATTTCACAAAAACAAGAACACACACACACACACACACACACACACACACACACACACGTATGCATGCATGCAGAGGACCAACAGCGTATTAGGCAGGTGGTCATAATGTTCTGGCTCATCAGTGTGCATCACAATAGGGGAGAAAAGACTATCGCAACTTGTTTCAAGCCAACTTTAAATAGTTTAACTCAAACAAAGTGTTTCTTCTTGGTTCCAGCTGCTGCGTTCTTTGTCACCTATGAAAGCACCAAGTCGTTCTTCGCTGGCTACACTGCTACAAGCTTGACCCCCTTCAGTCACATGCTGGCTGCTTCACTAGGAGAAATCGTAGGTTTCCTGTTATTATTCTTTCTTTCCTGTTGTTTGGTCCTTGTGTTTATCATCATTTACCCCTTTCAGTCCAAATGAGCAGTATGTCTATTTCAGAGACAAATATGCAGAAGGCTTAGAGTGCGTTTTTGTTGGATGTTTTTTCCTCTGGGTTAGAGCCAGGCCAAAGATGACCCTTTATTTTCCCACCAGCTGGCCAAATGGATCTTGTTGTTGTCTATTGACATAACTCTTTTCATATAGAGGAGTCTTGCAGTTTTGTCAAGGGAGATTTAGGTGTTGGAGCTGTAAGGAACATCTTCATTTCCTCTGCTAGTGAAATTCTGTAAGCTCAGAGCTATGCAGTCCAGGACGATCCAACACACAAGCATTTAATCATTCCTTAGAGCATACTCCACCTTAAACAATCTAATACATACACTACCATTCAAAAGTTTGGAATCATTTTGACGTTTTATGTTTCTTTTATGTATACAATGATGCATTTAATTGATTAAAAAATTGCAATAGATATTTATTGGTTATGCCTCATGGCCATATCTCTCCCTGTGCTGTATGGATTGCCTTCATCACTTAAAAGAAGAGAAAAGACCAAAAACAAAACAAAATTTTATTTATGCCACTCTTTTGAAATCAGCTTAACATGTTGAAATCACAAGATTTCAGTCCTCTCAGCTCTGTTTAATATATTTAACCCTATTTAAAACTATTTAGTACTATTTTCCTCAACATCAGTAGAGCAGAATAAATTCTACATGGACCTACTAACACTAATACCACCCTATTCATCTCAATACGCAATTTCAAGTGACAGTATATAACTATTGTAATTGGGTTGATATTTTCAGTTTATTACCCTTTAAATTAACTTTCTGTTTTTCCATACTGAAGAAGACACTGAGGGGGAAGATGGCTTTTAGCATGGAAAATTAGAGCAAATATCATTACGTGCTAAACACGAACGTTAGCTCAACACGTAAGTCAAGTGAAAAGGTCAGGCTTCACCAATACCCAAGATAGTTGAATATAAGGTGAAGTTGAAGTCAGGTCTGTTGATAACCCTTTGCCTGGTACAGCAGGATTTGCACACTTCAAAACAGGGATTTTTAACAGCAGAGCCCCAGCTGATTCCCAGTATGTTGTGGGTACACGTTGCCCCGTTCTAAGCCCGTAATCCCGCAGCTTAGCCATGAAAGTCTTCCCCTCAGGCCGTCAAGACAAAGTCATCTTACTTGCGTAACTTCTGCCATTTATACAAGTTCTCGCTAATAGGTTTCCCGTCTGGATATGATTAATGACTCATTAGTTTATAATTTGCTAGATTTGGAGTTTTCTGGCCCAGTTTTGCATCGAACCATTTTGTGCAATAATTGCTTTGAGTATTTCCTGTTACTTTGTACCCCTATTACTTGTCAAGATGGAATAAAAGATTCTTCGCCACTGCTGTACTGTCATAGTTATCCGGTTGACCCTATAAGGTTAGCGCTAGCACTAATCAAACGCAATGTGGATCCTGAACTTTAAGCTCAGGGATTCAGACTTTGCCTTTGTAGCATCAGATCTACAACCAGCAAGATTTAAATTGTCTGAAAATTTGATCCTCGCTTTATTCACCTTTACCACTCTCTCTTAAGTCCAACTTATCTCTTCATACAATCATATGAAAGGTTTCTATATTATTCTTGTGTAATAATAGCAGGAGTCATTTCTGTCTCTTCTTTCTCAGTCTGTGCTATAAAGAATGCAATAGCTGATGGTGTCTGTCATGGCCAGAGTAGGCTGTTATCTAGCCATTATATCAGATTTATCTTCATTCCCATTTGCCCAACACTCTCTCCGAAAGCTCATTTGTCAAGCTGAAGAAGCACTTTTCCTACATTTATAAACCGTGTCTCTCCTGTTGGGTGAAAACAGCGTGTAGCATGACTAGGAGGGCTATTGGCACCCCGCTAAGCTTGGCACTGCAAATAATCCATGCATTACCTGTGAGAATACGGTTGCCTGTGATTTATTGTACAAATCAAGCCTGGGCATTGTACTGTGGCTCATTTTCAACCTTTTCCCACCCCCTCTTCTTCTCACCTGGCAGGTCTTTGAAATATCTCAAAAATAGGCACAATTTAAAGTGTTGGGTTATTAATGCTATCTCTGGACAGGCATTGGTATTATTTAAGGAAGAGAAGGGGGGACGTGTCAGGCAGAGATTGGTCTGTGCAGATAGATTTTGGGAGGCATCGCTCCATAAGGACCCGAGGGGCCTCTGTTGTTGTTTTTTAAGGCACCTGTAGGATGATCTGTGGAAGATTGTTCCAGATGCCTATTGTAATTCCAACTTCCTGAAGGACTGCTGGGAGGCGTGTGCTCCGAGTTCATGGACTGGTTGGAATGTTCCAGCTGTGTCTTATTGATGTCTGGAACCACAGATGTGAGATTGACCTTGGTTTATTTTATGCTAATGAAAATTTGTTTTGTTGGGATTTAAAAAATGGCCTCAGGTTTGTGGGTAAAATGGCAAAAATGTTTTGAATTACTGTATAAATGTACATATACTAATTTCTGATCAGTATGATTTTGTTTTGTTTTTGAAGTCTTATGCTCACCAAGTGTGCATTTAACAGTTATAAAATATTATTTGTATGTTTTAATATAACTTGAAATGTAATTTATTCCTGCTGATTTTCTAGCATCATCACTCCAGTCTTCTGTGTCGCATGATTCTTCAGAAATCATTCTAATATGCTGATTTGCTGCTCTAGAAACATTTTATTACCAATGATGAAAATAGTTGTGCTGCTTAATATTAACGGAAACCGTGATACATTTTTTTTCAGGATACAAAGTTAAAAAAAACAGCATTTAATTGAAATAGAAATATTTTGAAACATTATAAATGACTGTCACTTTTGATCAATACAATGCATCCTTAATAAATGAATTAATAAATAAAATAAAAATCTTACTGACCCCAAACTTTTAAATGACAGCGTGTAACTCTTCTGGTAACACTTTACATTAGCTTTATGTATAATTTAAATCATTATAAAATTACTAACACCTTATAATATGCATTCTAAAGTGTTATCTTTTCATTTTAACCAGTTATAATAAATTACAATCTATTCTCTGTTACACCTTTAAAGAGTATAATGCAATTTAACACATGATATAACAAATTAGTGTGTTGATCTTGTGTGTTAATTCATTACAGCCTTTAATGGCATAACCCTGAATAGATAAGTAGCCTATATAATAGTAAGCCTAATAGAGTTAGAATCATAACTGTTACATTTATGCAAACTTATAATAAAACTAAAACTACTTGTTTTCAGTCTTTTTAAAGTGTTGAGTCAAGTGGTCAGCGTGACATGCAGTATTCATTCGTCCCTTGTGTTTGCTCTGTGTTGTAAAGAACAGCGCGAGGACAAGACAAGTGGCCCTGAACTGATTCACCCAGTGGTAAAATAAATTTTGTGCCTCGCTTTAATATCCCCTGCTTCTTCACCGACCTGGCCTCGGTCGTCGTGTTGCCGTGGAACTGAGAGTTTCGCCCTCAGAGGGGTTTTCCAGACCGCCGGGAACGTGAAGCGTCAAGCGCGCGCTTGGATCAGAGGCAGCGACTAATTAATACCACCTCCTCCTAATGACTTGCAAATTAAGATAGATGGTGACGTGAATGCAAAAACACAGAGACCAAAATGTATCTCACAATAATAAGTAACTATAACTCTTTCTAACAATGTAAGCAACCGTTAATTAGTGCCTTAAGACAGTGCCTCGATAATCGCCTGACTGGTCACACACGGTACGTCCATAAACACGGCGAAACTCTAAAGACTCGATATCCACTTATTTTAAAAATGTCCTCAACCTAGTTTTCCTCCTCACTGCTCCCTGTAAATTACCTAGAAATGCACAATGTCGGTAATTGATCTGATATAATCTCTCGCCAGTCCTCCATCAACTCCCCTGCGAGATGATACGAAATTGCTGCGGCGCGCACTCGCTCCCACCAATTCAATTACTGCAAGAATTACTTGTCATATCCACTTCCCTCTCTATTTAGTGCTGTAATTTTGATCCTTTTGAGAATTACACGAGGGGACGTGATGTTTAGTGTTTCATAAATGTTAACCCAGCAAAAAGAGAACGTAATGAGCTCGGTAAAATGGGCCCTGTCAGTTTCAGTAAGAGACCGATGGTCTTAGGTCCGGGTTTCACCGCTGGGTGGCACTCTTGGTACACGCTTTTGGCTTGCCCTCCCCACTGATCTTACTTTTTACAATGAAAATAACAAATACAGATTTCCTCAGCTGGATCTTGTACATTTGTGCAATGCCATACCGCAAAGTCTTGCATATGTTGTTCTGTAAGCCAAGAGGCCATTCATTCGGCAACTTCAGTGTGCAAGAAGATGCTCTGCCGCCTGCCAGACTCCTCTAAAGGAGCGCAAACTACCGTAGCTTATTCACACACACCGTGTCTGTAGGGTGTCAGCTAGGCTCACTGTGAACCTAACCCCTCTCATAGTAGCACCCCACGCCCGCTCTGTCAGTGTCATTCAGAAGAGATTACATCTATCCAGTGTGAGTCTGGGGGTCTGGTGGGGGGCCCGGTAAAACTCCCCGTGGTTGTGAAGATTGCTTTCCATCCTCTGTTCGCCCTGGTATTTCCACCCTCAGCATGGAGAGGATCAGAAGTAATGCACCACAAGTGTAGTTTAGAGGGGGGTGCGCCCTTAAAGAATGAGCTTGAATAATGCCACACCTCAGCTATCGGTGTGTGTGAGTGAGTGAGAGAGAAATTTGTAAAGGGCTTTTAAGTTACATGAACATATTAAATTATAAATGTTTTCATGTCACATTTTTGTGTAACTGTTAATGGTTAGATGTTGTTGTATTCTAATTAATACAAACAATGCAGTAGGCTAATTTGTCTGACATTTTCTGAAATCATATTCTTAATCAGTATTTCGGTAAATATTAGAAATATGTCTAAAAGAAAATAAATTAAAATTCTCACTCACACTCACTCACACACAAAAACAAGAGTGAACCAATGAAATATTAATTACTGATTATGTTGTAGTCAATGTATGCTTTTTTATGCATTTTCTTTGCATAGTTAAATAAAAAGTGTAGCTATATGTTTTTGCCAGATTTATACCAGTTTAGGGTTTTCTTCTTCCCCTCATAAAAATAAAAAAATACATATACCGTATATATATATATATATATAAATAAAAACAAATATTTTCCCCATATTTTGAATTTTGATGGGTATTATAAGCAAATATCCAGCTCCAGACATTACTTTTATTTATATATATATATATATATATATATATATATATATATATATATATATATATATATATATATATATATATATAAGTTACTATTGAAAAAAAATAAAGATCTTATTACACTTTTCAGATATTTTTTTCAGTCGTTTTAAATGTAAATCTTCTCTCTTAATCTAATAAACTATTAATGTTATTTTATTTCTTGTTTTCAAACAGCAATATTGTGCAGTGTAGTTGAGTATTTCTCTCTGTTTGTGTGACCAGTACTATTTGAAGTGTTGGTGAGTGTTCTCTTCCTCTTACACAGGTTGCCTGTCTGTTTCGTGTGCCGACTGAAGTGGTGAAGCAGAGAACACAGGCCAATCCCTCCCTCAATACCTACCGGGTGCTGCTGAATACACTACAAGAAGAGGTGTGCGCATATCGTCAGCTTGACTTACAGTGAACAATGCTCTTGAGTTCACTCGAGCTGTCCTGTTAAACACAGATGGACGGGTGGATTCATTGATAAATAAGTTGTTTTGTAAGGCAGTCAGTCATGAAAATGCCATGTCTTTTTGTTTGCACAAAGATGACAACTCGTTTTCTCATTGCAGGGTTTCAGAGGGTTGTACAGAGGTTATGGCAGCACAGTCCTTAGAGAGGTAGGCTGGCTTTTTTGTATTAAAGTATTAGTATTCCATTGTTTTACTTAATTATAGAAATGCTGTGATATTGGCAAAGGGATAGCTCCCACTTTAAATTAAGTGTCTTTAAAGGTGGGGTTTGTGATTTGGAAAACGACCGGCAGATTTTGAAAATACACAACTCAAATGATCCTACCTTCTTTCCTCCAATGCTGTCTCTGATTCGCGTGAGGGGGATGGGGGGGAGGGGGATATTGGTACAACCGTTTGATTGACAAACTTACTGTCCAATGATTCTAGGTGGTCTTGGAAATGATTGGCTGGAGTTTTTCGAGTCCTGCCCGTTCCACAGATGATTAAATTGTTTAATTTTCATTTCAGTGCTTCTAACTCAGTGGCTGTAAGTGGGTTAGGAATAGGATTTCAAGTGATTTTGAAAAAAATGGACAAAAAAAGAGAATAACATACCCCACCTTTAACTAAGTACTAAAATTTAAATTAATAATTTAATACAATGCACTTATTGGGCCCTATCATACACCCGGGCGCAATGCAGTGCCAGGCATGACGCAAGTGTTTTTCGCTAGTTTCAGCCCTACGCAGTTATCATTTTTACATTTTCACGGTGTTTAAATGACGAATGCATTTGCGCCCATTTGTGCGCCCATGGCTGGTCTAAAAAACGAGATGTGTCCGGGTGCTTGTTGGTGCGTTACTATTTTGAGGAAACTGAAATAGACTGTGCCATTGACCAACTGAAACCTGGTCTAAGGTCAATGGTGCTATTTTTGTGTTTGTTCTTTAAAGAGCGCATTAGTAATGTGCGCCTATAGGCGGGTCCACTGCGCGCTTACAATTTGTCCCTGTAGTTGTCCTTGCTAGAAAAGTGTTTCGTTTTTTTGCTTGCAAATTTCGCCATGTAAATATTGAATCCGCCATGGCGCGAGCGCAGCTGGCTTTTAAAGGGAATGGGAGATGAGACTCTAGCCGCGTTTCCATTACCCTTCAAATTGCGCAAATTGAAATTGCGAATTGAAATTACGCTCAATGGAAACACGTCAATTTCGCAAAAACTCCCATTTATCGCAAAAAAGTTTTTACGCTCGCATGAGGAGGTTTTTCAGGCAATTCGAAAAAGGGATATTTCGCAAAACTGCAATGGAAACAGTTTTTGCGCAATAACAGTCACCTGACTTAGAAGACGCGGTGTGTTTGGGGTCCGTGATATACGCAAATAATAATAGGCCTAGGCTAATAAATATCATCATTATTATAACAGTTATTAGGCTACATATTTAGAAGACGCTTTTATCCAAAAAAGGAACAAAGCAATTCGTCAAATGTCATACATAATGGTTAGACAACAATAATACAGGGCTAAGATTATCACAAATAAACACAAGATTTTGATGCATATCCAAGTGTTTGCTGAGCTGGCATGCGATTAACGCGAATAGTGCTTTTTCCTATCAACAGTAGAAACAACTTAAAATAGGCATACTCTTCTGGTCATACAGAAAATAATAATACATTATTCGCAACTATGATTTTATTTGTGTAAACTCATAATAACAAGAAATCGTTGTGCTTTTGTAAAATAAAACAATCATGCGCTTTCATGATCTCCGTGAACTGGAGCGCGAGAACTGAAACAAAGTATAGCCTGGGCTAAAGCTTGAAATGTCCACTTTAAAACGAACAAATTCGAATCGAAAGCTAATACCTTCTGCTTATGTAATCAGTATGAAAGGTGTAGGCCTATTTCTCTCTGGTGCATTCGCGCGGCGCGCCTCAGCAGAGATGGTTTTTAGCCGACACTGATTTAGAAAAAAATAGTTTATTAATAAACAATTAAAATGCCTCGTTATTTTTTCAGAGACATTTATTAGCCTATAACTTACCTAAATCACCTTTCTGTATTCTGTGGTTCCAGAGACATAAATATGGCTCTTCTCATTCAGTATACTGCGGGAAAAATATAATTTCCAGGTTCTAATTTGGCCTTAGAAAACCATTACAATCGACTTTTTTTTCGTATTAAGTTGGGAATATTATAAATGTTTAATAAAGGGGCAAAAAGTCATAAACAAACATCTGAAATTTAGTCGATATATTATTATTTTTGCGCAGCATTTGTGTAGCCTACAGTTAAAAAAAATGGTGTTCAACTTTGCATTTAAAAAAAAACAACCACTGTTAATTTTTCGTTTTGAACACGGGTTAAATAAGGAAAAACGAATGGACACAAATGTACACTGACAGTTTGGACAGAGTTCTTTATTAAATTCATAAAAGAAACAATAATTAGGCTAAAGCAATACATGGATTCTAAACCTCAAAGAAATGCCACAATCAAGACCTCGGAGCAGAAATGAGGAGAAACACCCAGAAACTCCTTATGCCGTTCGCAGTATACGGGTCTTTCCCTGCCATTAATGCTTGGATAAATGCTATGCACGTCTCCTTCCATTAATAATAATAATAATGTCTAGTGTGGATGTGTAATGTCCCGTTGTCATGATGTTTAAATGACTTATCGCGAGAGGAAAAAAAGGACGTTTTATCGCATAACATCAGTTAATGGAAACGCCGTCATTTCGCAATAGTTTTTTATCGACATTTAGAAAAAATCGCAAAAGTTTTGCGCAAATCTGTAATGGAAACGCGCCTTCTGATTGGTTAATTGCACGTTACGACCAAAACACACCCGTTACTCATTAAGAGAATAGGGACAACCATTTTAGACCATGTGCGCCAACTATTTTTCCAGTCATTAAACTAGCAAAAGTGAAATGCGGACATGCGCTAAGTAAACTTGCGCCGTGCGCTTTAGACCATGCACTTAGATCCTTAAAAAAGGGCCCCCTAGTGTACATTCATGTTTTACCATTGTACTTGCATTTAAAAAGACCTGCATGCAATTACAGCTTTAATACATTTTTGTACATCTATAATTACACTGTTGACCAGTGTAATTACCAGTGTACCACCAAACCTGTCTCTAACCTACCCGTATCCCACTTCAATAGCAATAAGTGTTTCGCAATACATCATGAATAAAGTGTGTGCATAGTATGTTTATACATAGAATGTAAAGACCCCTTGGCTTTTTGTTCTGAATTTCAGTTTGCTCATTCAATCAGCTTTTTTTGTTTTAACAATTTATTTAGCTAATTAAACTAATAAGCAATGGAACAAGCGACAGGCACAGGAACCGCAAGGTGAAGATGCTTTTTTAAAAATGGATCTCTCATTCTCGCCCTTTGATGAATCATATGCTTCCTCGCACACCTGCATTGCATGATAATTCTTATTGTATCGAGTTCAGGCAAAGCTCATTATTGTTTCATTTGTTTTCCAAATTTATTTTCTCCTCCTTCATGTCGCGTACTGACAGAAGACGAAGATAAAAGGTGGGAAATATTCGAAATCAAAGAAAACCTGTTGTCTGCATGAAGGTGACACTCATTTTTTCGTGAGGTGATATAGTCTCTCACCGGCGGGCGATCTTGTACTTATTTTCCGCCTCACTTAACTTGCGTTATTCACGCAAACTCCATCTGGACATAAAGAAAAAAGAACAAGCAGCTTTTTCTGATTTCTCCAAGGACTTGTGAATAAATGAATACATTTTGGATGCGAGCGGGGGGCTCAGGCGGAATACTAAGGGCCAGATAAAATAGAGGTGCCGAGAGGTGCCCCGCTTCTTCCTTGGGATTGGCTTTGACGTGTGTCAGGAAGCTAATTCATTTTCTCGGCCCTCTATCTTATCCAGCGCTGCAACCCTGTCAGGGTAAGTTTGTTTACCCTGGATGCCGAGTCCTCCTTACGCAAGGATTTAATTGGGGTCTTCTCCATTATGCAGATTCATTAAAGAACCCCGGACAAGAGGTTGTGATGCGATGCAGCCTGCCGATATGCTCTAGTTGATCATGTAGAAGAGAGAAAGGATTGCAAGGCATTTAAATGACAAACAAAAAGGCTGGTGTAAAAAGGAACCCTGGATGCATGATGATGATAAATGAACAGTAGGTTTTTGTTTGAGTATTACTTGTGTGACTAAAAACACAGATTGGGTGAATCAGAAATACTGTAAAAATGGTAATATTGTGAAATATAATTGCAATTTAAAATACATGTTTTCTATTTGAGTGTTTAGAATGCAATTCATTCCATTTTTGTTGTGGAAACCATTTGAAAAATGTTTTTCAGGATTCTTTGATGAATAGAACTTTCAAAAGAACAGCGTTTATTTGAAATAGAATGTTTTTGTGACAATGAAAATGTCTTTACTATCAGATTTGATCAATCGAATGATTCCTTGAAAATCTAAATCTGTGGTACTGTATTTTTAGCCATAACCTCAAAATTTGTCTTTTCAAAGGTAGTTTCCTCATGTTGTTCCTGAATTTTTTTTTTTATCTGTGAACATGAACTTCCCGACTGTTGGCCGCTGTTTTCAGTATTATGAAAATGTATAAGGACTGTGGACATAACATATCGTAAAATTCACTGTGGACTTAAAAATATCATAAAATTGGTTAGACTCATTCACTATTACAAGTCTTCTGAAACCATTCGATAGCTTTGTTTGGGGAACAAGCCAAATTAAAAATCATTATTCACTAAATTGCTGACCGATTGCAGCTGTCTCTGTAGCTTTAGTAAGTTTATGAGAAAAGTCAAATTCTTGAATTAATCTTTATTTTCAGACTGCTCTTCTTAAATTGATTTCTGAAAGATCCATTTCTCAGGTGCTCATGTTGCAAAGAGAGAAGATTTTCAGTGAAAAATGACATAAGTTTGTCGGTTCCTCACACGAAGCTACAAAGACTCCTCAGAATATACATATTACACTTATATAATTTTATAGAGTGTATTCTGGTTTCATCCACTAGAGGGCATAACAGGATTAGGGCAAATCTGATAACCATCTGCACAAAATCTGAAAAAAGACCACATCACTCAGATTACTAGGAACATCAAAGAGCACAATTTCAATCAACTTTATAAAAGCCGAATGGAAGATAAAACCATTTCCTCTACCTAACACTATTGCAACCTATGCTTAAATATATAGGCCTATTTTCTGCAGTGAAACAGTAGTATTAAAAATAAATATGGAATTTGTTAGAAATGTTGATGGAGGGATCCGATCACAGCACTTTCTCATGGTCCTTGACACTCGCCCGAGAGAGAGCGTGAGAATGAGAGAGGCAGATAGACAGACAGACAGACAGACAGACAGACAGAAGAAGAGTGCCGTTGCAGATATAGCTCACAGTTTTGACAGTCCTCATTGTATATTGAGCACAGATGTGAGAGCGCGCTGAAGGAGAGGAGAGGAGACTGGCAACTTGATGTAGTTATGAAACACCTACGCTTGAGCTGCGCTCTCTGTCAACTTCTGCATTAGTTAATACCGAGATGTCAATGTTTTCCTCAGCATTGCTTATATTCAGATGCGATCTTAAGTGAAATCAGCCAACACACACACACACACCCTCTCTCATTGCCACCCCCCCCACCCCCCCACTAAGGGTAAGGAACCAAAAACGGGAAACTTTTAATGCGTTTCTGTCATTCATTTACACAACAATGGCATTTTGAGGGACAAAATACAAACTTTTGAAAACGTGTTTCAAAGTGCAAGTTTTTGAAAACGATAGTGTTATCGTCTCTGTGTAAACTACAAAATCGCAAATTTGCGAAAACGGTGATGTCATGCACATGCATATTACGTTATCAGTCTATAGCCATATTTCTTTACAAAGTGGTATCGCCATCTACTGGCCTGGCAGCATAATGCAGCGTTTTTAATCATTTTGCGAATCCGTGTGAACTGCGATCATTTTGACGACATTGATGTTTGCACGTGAAAACGCTCAGGAATTTTTTTTTCCGTTTTTAGTACATCATGTAAACATATACTTAAACAATTATTCAGTTTACCTGCTTTTTATTTAATTATTTTAGTCTTAATCAAATTGTGTTTTTAATTTAATTTATTTTAAGTCATCCTACGGGCCTATTAGAAGTTTTCTGAGGCCTTCTGATATGAGAACCACTGGTGTAGATAGAAGATAACATGATTCTGGAAGAATAGCTGAAGTGACACTGTTTTGCAAGTCATATTGTTATGATGAAGAGGATTTTTCAGAGTGTGATTTCCTTCATTCTTTGGTTTATTGCATTGTGTCAGTGTTTGACAGAATGCTTAAGGCATTTCTTATCAAATTAAATCAAACTCTTCTCAGATTCTTTCCTCTCGTTCTCGCTCCACCCTTCTTGTGATCTCTAGTTGACACTGAAGCCAAAGAGCCCCCGAGGTCTTGGACCTGCCCGAGATCAATTTGTCAGACTTATCCCTGTGTTTATGTTGCTGTTGTTCATTGGTCACAGTGGGCTGTGCCGCTAACAGGTGGAAGTGTGTATGTTTGACCTGCAGTTCAGTGTGGATTTGCTTCTCTCTGCTTTATAACGCAAGCAAAGAGGGGATAAGAGGCAGGGGTGTGCGGTTTCTTTATGCTTGTCTGGTGCATTTATTCTTCAATCAATTTCCTGTCAATTTTTCACAGTGCTTTGTTGAAAGGGTCAACATAACATTCTCATTCTCAATTTATAAATGATTGGAAATGACAGTTGAAAGAAGTTAAATGGAGAGAACAAAGTCCCTTTAAACAGGGGCTTTGAATTATTCAACCCTCAGAAATACAGCATTAATATTGCAAGTCAGTAAAGTATTTTGGATATGTAAATTTCAAAACAGCCCTATAAAGTTTCAAGTACTGTCGAAACTTATTTGTAATTTATCTATAATTTATTAATGGCTGTTGACAACTTATGTAAAATACTTAATAGAAATCATTTTTAATTATAATAATATTTATTAGTGGTGAGACTGCTCACTTATAATACAAATAATAATCATTTGCACTGACCTTAAACCGTATATTCTTGCTGATATGGTTATTGCTACTGCTTAATTTTGAAAAAAAAAAATCTAATTGCTTTAGGCAATATGCTTTAGCTACACTGCTGTGGGTCTCTGAGGGTTAACCTTTATTCTTCACGGCTGGATTTAATATAACTTAAGTCAGATCTTTTCAGAGCTCAGCCATCCAGTTCGTTAGCCCTGTCTCATTATTTTGTGATCCATTTCATTGTCTTTATTTGGTCTGATTAGCAGACATTAAACATGCTTGCCATGCACATTCCTCAGCATGTTTCACAATGATGTGTGTGTGGACGTGCATGCGTGCGTACATTATGTAAATAGTATGCGTGTTAGCGTTGATCCATACCGTTTGTATTTATTGTATCTCAGCTAGTTGGCTGACTGGCAGAGTTTCTGTTTATTTTACCTGTGGCACATTCTGTATGAGTGAATGATTTATAGCACTCGTGCGAAGGCACGAAGGCTTCGTTTCTATCCTCCACCTGAGCACATCGTGCCTCCAGCTGAAATGTAAGAGTTTTGAAGAATGGCAGGATGGAGGTGTTGTTTCCCATACTGGCTGTGTATTAGCAAGTACCAGCTGTTGCCGAGGCTGTTGGTGAGAAAAAAGTTTCAGCTCTCTCCAAACCTCAAACTAAACTGCTAATCCAGCCCCCGCTGGGCCAGTGAACCTCATGTTCCATATCTACACCACTGATGACACTCGCACTCATTCAGATGACTTGTGCTTGCCAGGTTCACAACCGAGTAGACAATGTCGATTCATGTAACTGTGGTAGCAAACAGGATGTGAAATAAGAATTTGAGTTGAAATTACAGGAAGTGGAATTAAAACAAAATTTTGTCAACATTAACATTTAAATTAGTCAATGCATCAATCCTTTTTCCAAAATGGGTTTTTGTCTTACCCTGATTCACTATGGCAAGCCTATTATAAGTGTTTATATTTTAGGCTTGAGGGCTCGGGATGGTATTCGCAGGAAATTTGCATGCATACGTCACTCGTCCCTGTGTGTGTCTCGTCATATCTACTTTGATGTGTGTATGGTGTGGGAGTGGCATAAGTTAGTCGTCACAAGGCGCGATACATGTTGAAATGGAACACGTTAAATCTCGTTTAAAAAAACGAAGAATAGAGGAGAGTCTGCTAGCAAAAAGAGGACACAACAGAGCTCGTAATAAAGCGAGAATCAACATTGGCTTGGCTTTTCGGAGAACTGAAGGGCTTGAATTGTTGTAAAAGTGACAGAGATGGCATTTTTATCACTCTCTAACTCTCTTACAGTGCTCATTATAAAGCATTATCTAGTGTGAAGGGTCATATTCATCCGCAGTCACGCAGAGCCGAAGCACAACCAAAACAATGTCCTTCCGCAGAATGCATGCAGTTTTGTTTTTTAACTGCTAGAGGGACAAATTTACAGAGTACCTTTATTAATGTTGATAAACATAATTATGTTAATTAAAAATGTTTAATACATTAATAACTTATAATAAATTATGAAATGCTGTGTTTGAAATTAACAACATATCGTTTTCTAGAATGCTCTGATTTACCCAAATTTTTACAAATAGAGTTAGACATCCATAACTAATGAGTAAAGTGATTTAAAATAGACAGTCAATTTTTATTTTTATATGGTTAACTGAATTCAATGTGGAGGACGTGTTTATTACTTGACTTAAAATGGCTTTGATCACTGTCATTTTAAATTTAAATTTTAAATTAAAATATATTAAAACTTAAGTACGAATGATACAATTAATTGTTGTGTTTGATATACTGTGTTGGATGAATGTAACTTTATAATTTACTGAATAAAATTCAGTAAATTCCACTTCAAGCTCCAAAATGGCAAGGTCCAGTCTGATTGGCTGGCTTTATGCGAGTTGGCATGCACAGGTTTTATCTAAAGAGTAGTCACGACGTTTACACAGTTTGTTGCACCGAATCTTATTTTGAATCAAAGGAAAATTACATATTGAGCACACATTTATATTTTGCTGCACATGTACATATATGTTGTACATATATATATATATATATAAAACATATTGTACATATGTTTTGTTCTCTAACTTGTGCCCAGTTTTTTACATGTTAGTCAGACATCTTGTCTAGGTGGGCGGCTCTTGTCCATAATTTGCAGTGTGGACCAGACTTTATGTCGACAGTCAGAAGTCTGGGTACGTGAGACTATTTGCAGTTTAAACCAAAAAAAAAATGACCCAAGAGAATTCTGTCTGGTGTGCAGATGGTCCTTATGTAGTGTAGGGATGTTTGGGCCAAGGTGTGTGTGTGTGTGTGTGTGTGTGTGTGTGTGTGTGTGTGTGTGTGTGTGTGTGTGTGTGTGTGTGTGTGGTTGTGTGTGTGTGTGTGTGTGTGTGGTGTGTGTGTGTGTGTGTGTGTGTGTGTGTGTGTGTGTGTGTGTGTGTGTGTGTGTGTGTGTGTGTGTGTGTGTGTGTGTGTGTGTGTGTGTGTGTGTGTGTGTGTGAGAGATGAGTAGACTCTGTATGAGCCTTGTCCGCTCTTTCCTCTCTCCGAGGGACTATTTTTGGCGGGTCTTCTCACAAGGTTGTTGATCAGCATTAGAGGAATCCTCTTATGTGATAGCGCTGAACAGGACACTTCATTTGTCAGGGTTTTCCGGAGGGTTTGAATTGGATACAGACCTTTCCATGTGTAGAAAAGTCCTGGTTCACATGCACACGCTCATGAACACTTGAGGTAGCTGCATAATATACAGAGATTGATGTATAGTTCATGTTGTTGGTGTGTAGTTCAGACTCCCATTCCTGCTCAACTCCAATCTGTCATGCTTTTGATTCATATCTCATGCTGGGACTCCTGTCTAGCACTGCTGTTGAATTAATCCGTTTACCCACAATCCACTGCAGTGCATGTTACTCTTACTGATAGCGTAACAATCACAAGACTAGCTCTGGGAAGGCTTGAAATGTTGATATCTATCCAGCGTCATACCGATCAACTAAATCACTTCGAGCACATAATGGTTTTGTCGATAGATATTTAGTGTGCTTTACTCGGATGACTCTCCACCTGATACTCAGCAAGATTTCAAACATCCACACTGAATTTCATGAGTTACAGACAGCTGTGACGCTAATCACTCGATCTTGGCTATTTATATCACATGGATCTGATCACTGATTTTGAGCCTCATGATACGATACAAGTCGATTGGATTGCATTTGAAATCACTGAAAATGCACAACAATGAATCTTAGGGATGCGTTTTGAAAAGCAAAAAAACACCTTTTAAATGTAACAATTAGATGGTATATTGTCATTGGCCCAAAAGCTTAAATAATTGGATAAAATACTATACCCTGTTAGATGTTTAAACCCGATGAGTAACCTCATATCATAAAAAAAAAACATTATAAAATATATATATAAAAATTTATTCTATACTGTATGACTGTCAATAGATTAAAGTGTGTTTCTTTATTTTTATTGTGTAATATCTTAATTAATTAAATGCTTTAACTTTGACAGCCTTAATAAATACATTTTATTTATAAATATTGTTTTGGAAAGAAGTTAATATTCTTATTTGGCAAGGATGCAATAAATTGATCAAAATTGACATTAGACATTGACATTATTACAAAATATTTCTATTTCAAATAAATGCTGTTCTTTTGAACTTTCTATTCATCAAAGAATTCTGAAAAAAAGTATCATGATTTATACAAAAATATTAGTTTTCGTCTTTTATAATAAGAAATGTTTCTTCAGTATGAAATCAGCATATTCGAATGATTTCTGAAGGATCCTGTGACGCTTAAGACTGGAGTAATGTTGCTGAAAATGTAGTTTTGGCAGGAATAAATTAAATTTTAAAATAGATTAAATTAGAAAACTATTTTAAATTAATTATATTTTCATAATAGTGCTTTTTTATACTCTATTTTCTCTTACACCCTTGTGTCCCCCTTGTGACCCCAATTTGAAACCCCTGATATGAATGGATCTGCACAGCTATAAGTCAAATAAGACTTTTTTTTTTTTTAAGGGGACCTTTGATATTCAGAAAAGCAAGTTTTTACTGTATTTATTTATTTTAACAGTAACCAGTCAGGTTTTGTCTCTGTGGGTTTGTGTGCACGTTCTGTTTGCTGGTTAGGTTGTTTTAATTAGTGAATTTCACTAGGTCTTGGGGTTATGTTTGCTTCCCACAATTTTCTGCATGTTTGCCTCAATCCGAGCAGAAAACCATCTCAGCCTCTCGCATATGGCTTCAATAAGAGCCGCCGGTCTGGCTGGGGACCGAGAGAGAAAGAAAGGGTTGGGATGGGGGAGGAAAGGGGTCTTGTCCTTCTGCTGGCCCACAGACCTGTGACCTGAGCTTGAATATACCTTTGTGCAACAACTAACATGTTCAGTTTATTTAATTCATTTATTCATGATCCTCTATAGTATGTGATAGCATGAAAAAATGACACTAAATGAAATTGCTTCATGTTAAAAACGAATATAACGATAATCTAATAACACTTGCATCAGAAGGCAATAAGGGAAGGGAGTAAGTCATCCCTCCTAGGGTGATATGCATTGCCCTTTTCATGAAAGAGCGGTGCCCTTGTAAAACAAGTGTGAGGTTAACCTCTAATTGCAGGGTGAGTTTCGCTGTCTCATGCTGTGATTTATTTCCCTCGCGCCATCTCTCGCTCCGTCCTTCTCCAAACTCGTTTTCATCTTACTTCTCCCTCAAAACACTCTCTGCCTTTAGCTCTGAAGACATCTTTTCCTTTTCTGGCTCTCCCCCGCTCTCAGTAGTTTATCTCTGGGGCAGCGATGCTTATGTGTCCTGGAGTTGTGTACTTAACCCCAGTTGTCTCTGGAGAAAAATGGAGTCTGAGCACCGAGCTGCATGGTAATGGGAGGTTGAAGGTGAACGGCTTTACGGGACAGTTAATGTTATTATTACAGCTTGAGAGAGGCTCAGACCGGGAGCTTGTTCCGATCGATAATTATTCCAGATTTGGTTGTAGCGTTGCATTTGAGGTTTTAACCAATTATCATGTCTCAGATGTGAAACATTAAATAGACCGCTGATTTTCTTCCACATGTTTGTCCCAGCTATCAGCATTGACTTCACATTTCAGAATATCCTGTGTCCAAATGTAAGGTCAACAGATGTTGAAGTAACACATGTCTCTTGCCAGATTTTATCTGGCAGGACAATATGAATGAACTCCCATTGTTTTAACACATAATATAAATCACAGAACACACAATGTCATCTATTAGCGAACAACTAATCATGGCCAATTCTACTTCACTATTGCTCTCCTGAGGGATAGTATTGGACTAAATTGAATGAAATCATGGTGATGTCATTTCAAAATGCATGCCGGGAAGGCCATAAATGTGACTGTGATTAGTTTGCTTGGTAGAATTTTTTTTTTTCTTATATAGGTATAAGATTCATCCCAATTTCTACCCGCAACCATAACTAATATCGGATAAAAAGCATAAACCGATATCTGTGCAATGTGAATGGGCTGCATATAGGTTTGGTGGGTTGGGAGCACGCACCTGCCGAAGCATTGACTGCTGAAAGCTGAAGACTGACTGTAATGTTTAGTTAAGCTCACATAACAGCGGCCCGCGGCTGGAAACATCTGTAGGGAACCGTCAGGTTTGGGGGTGAGAGGATGATGTCACTGCTTCATGTCAAATACTGCACTTATTTAACAATCAGAGTGAAGGAAAAGTCTTCTGGAAGCCCTTGACATCTTCTGTGTCCATTGTCTATACTTTGGTTGCTTATGCTCTGAAGAGGGTATGGACATGAATGATGTCTTAAATTTTGTGGCTCGTTGCGCGATTTGACGGGCTTTGTTTCTTGTTTTAGGTGTGCTACTTTTAAGTGATTAGACTTAAGGATAAAACCCTTAACGTTCGTTTTTGTAAAATGTGCAACTCACCGAGTGGTTAGTGGTGTTCGTTGATGATTAAAAACAAATATATTGGTGCAATGTATGCTTTCAATCCATGTTATTTACTATAGTGGAACTATTTTTTAAGATACCTCACAACCGCGTATAAACTTCTGTCGATATTTGAGTCTGAAGCGTTAGCACACTCCGGACCACTTGATGGCGACAACCACTTTGCCGCAGTTGCTCTGCTCACGCTAGCCTTCTAAGAGACGGAGAACCGAGCGAAAACACTACAACCAAATGTAAACAGACTCCTTTCGGTATCCGGTAGCGCAGTAATATCAACGAGCACTGAGTCCTCCAACAGATATCAATGGAATTTTTTAAAATGTCAAATAAAACACGACAGAAACTGTATTTCGCTACGCAACTTGTTTTGAAACATCAACGAACCCCACTAACCACTCGGTGAGTTGCACAGCTTTGAAAACGAACGTTAAGGGTTGTTTTAAGGACATGTTGTTTGTGCATGCCCATAGACAGCCACTCTGAAGCGCTCAGAGGCGATTCTAAAAGAGTCAAAAAGTCGAGACATGATCCATCGTCAAAATTTCTGTGTCCACCACTCTAGTTCATCCAAAACAAACTAGAAAATAGACAGTGTCTTTTGGCATTAAAAAACTACTGTAAGGATTTAGTATAGACACACAATGAAAAGATAGCGCTGAAAAGGCGTGGGCACAGTTATTGCGGTTGACCATATTGCATATGCATTTGTAAGAGTTTCCCTTTTATATGCAAAGGTGGGGGAGAGATTAAATAGAAGAGGAGAGAATAAATAAATCATGCAAGGTGATTTACTAAGGTTTGCGCTAGTCAATTTACTGGTGTTTGCGGCATTTAAAAAAAAATTGTTATCTCAACAAAAAAGAATGTCTTAAACCAGACGCTAATTGGTAGATTGCGTTGATCATTATAGAAATGATCCGTCTGCGCCTGTGTTCTCAGTAGATCGCGCACAGAACTTTCCACTCATCTGCACTTTTTTGGAATTGCGCTTCTACACTGATCTGTAAATCTGCCCCATAGACTTACATTTTAGGAGGGATTTGGGCCAGTAAGCGGGCCAAGTAAGCAACCAACTAGTAAACACTCATCATAGCGACATGTTAACAACCACTCAGAACACTTAAGCAACTCCATATCAACAACCACTCAGAAAACCTTAGCAACTCCATATCAACCACTCACTATAATAAAAAAAGCATTGCTTCTGTGAAGTCACCCTCATTGAATGTACAGTATTTTAATGTAATGCCACATGTTGTAAAAACAGTCCGGCTAGTGTGCTTTAATTTGTTCAGGAGAATGTTTGGCTTTGTATAGTTTACCAGTACCGTTATCATTCTGCATGATGGCAAGTTGTTGATCTGTTTTTTATCTTGCAGTAATTATTATAAGCCCAATATAAAATATGCTTCAAGTCTTCGTCTGTCTCCTTTCTCCAGATACGAAGAAGGCTTTGTAGAACAAGAACACTTTTACCAAAACTGGAGAAGTGTTTCATACACACCTTCTGCACAGTGTCTTCCAGATAAGGTTCCAAACATCTTTATCAGACTGAGGTCATTGAGTTTATACTCAGTATTTATGCTTGTTGGTTAATGTCAGTACGGTTCTACACCGCTGGTTCATATGCCAGATTTTGTTGCCTAAAGATTTTGTGACTTAACCCCCTCCCCCAACCCTGGCAATGTAACCTAGGAGTTTTCAAATATTTGATGCCAAGGTCTTCCAAACACTTCCAAATGATCAGGGAAATTATAAAAACATTTTATAATTTGTAAGAAAATACTAAGTATACTATGATATTAAAGAGACTCTCCAAAATGAAAGTCTAGTCTAGTCATTAAATTATATTTATTTTATTATAGTATAACCAAGTCAAATAGTTAATGTAATATGGACAATATTTAATGTTTCCAAAAAAGATATGCATTGCTAAAACTACCTCCTTTCAGCCCTCTGGGGATCATTGGACCCCAGTTCGAAAACCTTTAGTAACCAATAGGAAAGCTCTGAATTTGAAAACATTCTGTGTCTCTCACTCTTTTCTGGCCCATCTTTCATTTTCTCTCTGTCTTGCTCAGACTTTCCACGTTCCCCCAAGGACCGCTATCCATCTCGCCGCTGCTGTCAGCACCTAATTGGAGCGGCCAGGGGGCATCCGATGTCACACACACACACACAGATTATAAATTGATTCACTAAAAGATTTCCTCTGACATCATGCCCTGTGTGTGAGGCCTCGCTCCACGCTTTGGTGCCTCGCGTGAAAGGGCCTCCATGCCAGTCGGACGAGTTTCTGTGTTTGTTTGTGTGTACGCATGCACCTGTAGCTTACACTGGTCACTGTCGGACTTGAATTTCCTATTTTGTTGTCGGGGCATTCACCTGACCCGTGAATGTGAACAAAGGAAACAGTTCGGCCGTAGCCCGGTAGCTTGTTGATAGGGGTGCGGTCTATGTTTTCACTGTTCTTTTGTTCACTTGTTGCATCAGCCTGGCACACTTGCTGCGACGGCACAATGCAACTCCGGCCAGAAAATCCCCCCACAATGTAAATATTATGTGACGGTTCTGGGAAGCGTTTTCGCTCATGTCAATGGAATTACACTCTTGAATATTTGCCAGCTCACTGATTCCAAACAGTCCTTAACCACATAACCCCTCCCTCGCCTCTTCATTTCTTCTTTCTTCCCCCCTCCAGCCTTGAACAAGTCTTAATTTGTTTAGAATATTTTTACTCAGAACTTTTAACTTGCTTGTCCCTGACGCTGATGGAAACCAGGGAGCTTCTGAAATCTGATTGGCTGGCCGCATCATTCCGCACCGTCTGATTGGCCGATCTGGGCATTCTAGCGCTCCAGGCTTTTCCAACCACAGTCAGTGAAAGTGTTCATGTGAAACATTCAGACTGTCAGAATTGCACAGCAAGTGAATTCACATATCCAAACACAAGAGTATTGAACTTTCCCAGATAGCAAAATTGTTCCGGGCCTTTTATGGCCCAAACACTGTTCTTAGTTTTGGCAATCATACCGCCAGGAATGCAGGGCCGAAACCGGCCCAGACAGTTTTGCCAAAAGCACGCCAGAAAGCTGCCAGAAAATTGCCAATGCCTTACCAGACGAGAGCCAGAAAACCCTTAATTGGGCCATATTCATGCCATAATATCGCCAGAAAGCTGCCAGAAAATTGCCAATGCCTTACCAGACGAGAGCCAGAAAACCCTTAATTGGGCCATATTCATGCCATAATATCGCCATTGAAAAGCCAGATGTCTCCCGAGCACAGGCCACAACTCTGCCAGATTATATTAAAATAACTAATTTGGCCCATATTCAATATCTGCACCCAATAGCAACCATACAATTCAAAGAGAAATCAAACCAGGAAACCATAACTGCAGAAAATTAGTGTTTATTTTCAATTAACATGACCTAAATAGGTAAATATTTACAATTTTTTTTTATACAAATAAAATGTAAAAACATACAAAGCTTAGTTTCAGAAATCACACTTAGTTGTGTAAACCATTAAAGACCACAAACTTATGACCGGTAGTGTGTGGCCAGAAACGGGCCAAAGTGGAATGTATGTGTGCGCCTGACGACGTTGTGTGTTGGTGTGTGCGCGCCTGACGACGTTGTGTGTTGGTGTGTGTGCGCGCCTGACGACGTTGTGTGTTGGTGTGTGTGCGCGCCTGACGACGTTGTGTGTTGGTATGTGTGCGCCTGACGACGTTGTGTGTTGGTGTGTGTGCGCGCCTGACGGCGTTTGTGTGGTGGTGTGTGTGCGCCTGACGACGTTGTGTGTTGGTGTGTGTGCACCTGACGTTGAGTGTTGGTGTGTGCCTGACGTTGTGTGTGCCTGACTTTGTGTGTGCCTGACGTTGTGTGTGCCTGACGTTGTGTGTGCCTGACTTTGTGCAGGCCAAGTCGTTCTGAATAAGCATCTTCATGACCCTCCACACAGTATCCTTGAGGTTCACGCCCCCAGCAAGGCCCAGTGTCAGCACCTGGAAAAATAAAAGTTTTGAAAATATGAATGTTCATTGCGGAGAAAAAAAATGCAAAGAAAAAAGTTCAGAAAAAAATCTGGTCCAAATACTAATAATAAAAGTAATTATTACCAAGTCCTTTCTCTTCTCTGGCTTTGTCTTAATGTCACGGTCCAGCGCCAAAAGAGCCTCAGCATCCCTCAACGGCAGAAAACTTCCGTCCATGTGGTGTCCATATGGTGTAGGTGTAGAATGGAGATCCTGAACAATCCGCAGCAGATTTCTTTTCATATCACACATCACCTCCTGCTTGGCAATGATCTCTCGTAGTAATGCTGAAACCAGAACATTTTAAAAACTGTTCAGTCCTTGCTAGCTATAACATAGAAAAGTATTAATTTCTTTAAAAAATAAATAAATAAAAATCATATTGAGCCCAAACTTTTGAACAGTAGTGTACATTTTTATTAAATTGAGTAAAATCAAATCATATCACAAAAGGTCAATGAATCCGTACCAGAAGTGATAGCAGCTAAAGAAAAATCCTCCACCAAATTGCCAGTAATCATCTGGATCCTTGGTGAGTCTGGAAGGGGAAACAATAAATGATTCACTGAAAAGCCCTAAAAAAAGCTGATTTTTTTTTACCATTCCATAAACAAATCTTAAAATGTATTTAATAATACAAACGTTTGCCATTATAACACATTCGCACAACATGAACAGAGTACTGTCATCTTTGAGACTGTTAGTTATTGTATGATTAAAATGTAACCGTACACTTAGGCTAAAGCATGGCAATCCCATCAGAAAAATGTGTATCATAGAAAGGGAAGCACACAAAAAAGCCAATTGGTACACCAAAATCAAGCCATAATATAATGTTACCTGCAGCCTTTATCCTGTTATGACATGTCTGAGGGTCTTTCAGTGAATTAAATAAAGGACTGATGAAGGTGACATGACCTTTCACTGCCCCACTTCAGAGGAAGAAAGACAAAAGTACAAAAAGTTACTCAGACTTTCTATCAGTAAATGTCTTACTTTGATGATGAGAATCATACTTAATACATTATATTAATCCCAGTGTAGGTTTTCGAAAGAGTGGGTAAAATTGACAAAAAAACAAAACAAAAACAACTTACTGTAATTGGTGGATTTGTCTCTATTTGGGTGTTCTCCCCCCGACAAAATCTTATTCCAATGCTTGATCTAAAAAATGTAAACAAATATATTCATTGTCAGTTATCAGTGTTCGAAGAGGTTATGTACTTCTAACGATTAATTACGGTTTTATCACTTTATTCATTCCAGGACTAATTACCTCTCATGCGTTTGAGTTTTAAACTGGCTGACAACATTAACACAAACCACCAACAACAACACAGTGTCAGATGGTAAAGTTATACATGAATAACGTAAGTGCTAATAATATGTCTAGCGCGCGCCGCTTCGCTAAAGCAGTACAAAAACACTCACATAGGTAACTTATTTGCAGGCTGCATTAGGCCCATGTCCGATAGCTACCAGTTTGTACAACTCTTGGGTACAGACAGTAAAAAAAAAATGAAGATCTTCATTAACGGTGATTATCCGCTTATAGAATTATTTAATCTAACGTTACCCACAAACTTAATTTATACTCTATTCAACAGATTTCAATGTAATACCTTATACACATTTATTGATATTTGTTAACATATTTATTTATCTAAAATGAAACTGTTGGTAACGACGTACATACATTAAAGACAGGAACATAACTTTTAACCTATGCGTTTAACGTTAGACTGTTAAAGAATGAAAAATGTGTTCTTACCTGTCCTGAAGTGATATCGCCAGTATTTTTACGCGTTACGACCCGACCCCCCCTGTTCACATTCCAGCTTTTGTCCTTCATTGACATATCACAACTCACATTCGCTCAAAATAAGAATTTAACAACAATTTATAAAATAATCCGTGTCCGACTGGGTAATAATCAGCTGCTGCTCACCTCACACACCGACCGACTCACAGAGTAACGGACGTATTTTCAAAAATAGGTGCGCATATTGTCATTGGCTAGTTTCCTGGAAGACAGAAAGATTAACCAATCATGATCAAAGTAAAACGGTGAAACAACCAATAACAGTAGTTTCAGCGTGGTAGCGAAATGTGTATAGAGCTGGTAAGTCCCGCCCCTTCCGCTAAACCGGCTGGACCTCTAGGTTGAAAAATCGTCAATGCAAGTGAATGAGAGAAAATAATTATTGTGTATTAGTTTTATTTGCAGTCTGTATTTATTTAATTCATTGGTCAAATGGTGTTTTCATGACAGTGCATGAATAAAAAAATAATAATGTGTGTTAGGCAAGCACACAGTATTGTAAATCCACACAAAATCACGTAAAGCAAAAAGTTTCTGCTGCACTTGAGGTTGAAATTATTGGAGAGTTAATAATTATATTTTAACATATCCATTGAAAGGCTGTATTATCAGAATATCATTAAAAGTTAATAATGATCATAATAATACTTTATAAGGCAGATCTGTTGTTTTTGAAAACATTACGTTGTTTCTACCTAGCCTACAGATCTTGTACAAATTTCAACGTTGATTTAGAAGTGTTTTTGTTTACATTTTTTAACCATTTAGCATTAAACGTTATATCAACGCTGTTTCAACGTTGAAACAACAACTGACATTATTTCAACCATATTTCAACGTTGAAGGTCGGTCATATGCCGGCTGGGTTGTCCATTAGGATATATACATATATATTTTGATATCTTATGATAAAACTGGAGAGGAAATACTTGTTTAAGTAATTTCACAATCACTCCCACGCAACAGCAACTGAAAAATACGTTGAATCTGGCATGTTTCATATTTGCCAGAAGAGAGCCATAAAATAATGCCCCTCCCTCCACCACCTCCAGCTGCGCCCCCACCGATTCCGGAACTCTTCAGGGTTGCCATCCATTTGCCAACATCGTACACAAACCAAACAAATGCCAGAAGAATCCAGAAAATGCCCGTAAGATTTTGCTATCTGGGTTTTAGCACTGCTGATTCATGCTTTCTCCTTATGAGCCAGAAATGTGCAAATACTGGCCAATGCTGCTTAGATTTGCATTCAAAACCTTGAATCTACCTATCTTAACATTTAACTTTGAATTAACGCTGTGATGTGTGCGTTTAGTTGTGGGAGCTACATGTGCATGTTTTCTGTACGAGGGAGCAGGCCTCTCTATTCTCAGCCAAGATTATAACCATAGGGAAGCGTGTAACAACACAGCTTTCTTCTCTGATAAAGTGTTTGGGGCATTCCACTGGCTTGCTTTCATCGTATTGATTTTCCATTATTTATGTGTTTATTTATTTTTTAAACTGGTTCCCAGAGGAGTTTTCTAGCACTGGAGTTTAAATCACATTTTCAAGCCTCACAAACGATCAGTGATACTGCTCCTGCTCCGTTAATATCAACCTCTGATAAAAAGTTAGTGTAGTGTCCCCCTCCTCCAACTGAATTGGGGGTACAAACTAGGTTTTTAAGACATTAAACTAGACATTGTTTTATGCAGTTTTACATGATGTGGTCCAAGACCACATTTATTATATAAATTGAATTCAAATGTTCATTTAAAAATGCAATTAAAAATTTACATTTTTTAAAATAAAAAATATTAAAATAAAGATTACCCTTTATCTTAGTGCCCATGTTACAGTGTATTACATGTACTCAGTACTGAGTAATGATAAATTAATGTACTTACTATAAGGTTAGGGTTTGGTTTAGGGTTAGTTGCGTGAAATTATCCATAATTTATAGTTTTTACTACAATAACAGCCCATCTTGTTTTTTCATTATCCTTGGAAATTGGCACATGTTGTCAATACATCTTGTTTTTATATATTTATTTAATTATTATGAATTATAGCCCCATTTATACTTTATTTATAAAATAATAATGTATTTATAAAGACTAAGACCTATACTGCATTATGAGAACTGTTATAGTTATAAGTATTTATAAAAAAAAGAATATAAATGCATTTTTTTAATGTGCATGTTGGTTTTTGGTCGGCCTGAAGGTGCTAACATCCTTCCAAAACTCTGTTGGTACTCATGCATGAAATCTTGTTGTCATTTTTGACCCGGCTCTTAAATTTGAAAAAAAAAATAATAATAATAATTCAGTGGTAAAATCTCAGGCTGGAAACAGTCACTGCATTCATGCATTTATTTCAAAATGACTTGACTTCTGCAACTCATTGCATTTAGGTATTGCTCAATCTTGTTTATCTCGCCTTCAGCTGGTTCAAAATGCTGCGACCAGATTCTTAACATGGACTAGAAAAAGGAAAAGTATTACTCCTGCTTTGATTAGTTTGCATTGGCTTCCTATTGTGTTTAGAATTGAGTACTGGTAGTTTGTTTAGGCTTGGGACCATCTGATCTTCTATCCTACCATCAGACCTATAGGCCTTTAAGGTCATCGAATACTTTGTTGTTGTTGGTGACGCGCTTGAAACTCAAGTGCATTTTCGATGGAAATTTACTTTAATTTATTCATTTAGCAGACGCTTTTATCCAAAGCGACTTACAAATGAGAACAATAGAAGCAATAGTTAAACTAACAATAGGACAACATTATGCAAGTGCTATGACCCTTCCCAGTGTAATCTAAAGCAGTATGTGCACTTTTTTTTATTTTATTTTTTATAAAGATAATAGATCTAGAATAGAAGATACAGTGTTGGTATTAATGGATCAAGTGTTGCCGAAAAAGATGCGTCTTTAGCCGTTTCTTGAAAATGGCCATGGACTCTTCAGCTCTGGTTGAGTTGTGCAAGTCATTCCACCAGCAGGGAACAGACCAGGAAAAGCTCAGAGAAAGAGATGTTGTGCCTCTTTGAGATGGCACCACAAGATGACGTTCACTTGCAGAGCGCAAGCTTCTGGATGGCACGTAAGTCTGGAGTAATGAGTTTAGGTAAAAGGGAGCAGAGCCAGTGGTTGTTCTGTAGGGAAAAGTCCGTCTGACTTGAATCTGATGCGAGCGGCAACTGGGAACCAGTGCAATTTTGTGAGGAGACGAGTGACGTGTCTCTCTTCGGCATGTTACTGACCAATGCGCTAGAAAACCCCTGCTCATTAATGGCTATCCGTTTATTGCTTAGATGGAGCAAGAACATAACGCAACTAAGTGTTTAAAATGCACATGTACTGTTAAATTGAATGATAAGGTTTACCCTCTTTAATACAATGTGAAACTGAATACATGAAGCAAACTATTAGCTAAAATAGCCACAAAATTGTGGTTTATCTGTCGATCAGAGACATTTGTATTCGTTACTTATTGCAACAGTAGACTCTCAGTGTGTTTTCTTTCTTTGAACGATTGTGTATATTTCTTTTAGATTTAGATCTTATGAGTGGCTTCGCACTTCTCAGGTTTTGAACACACACACACACACACACACACACACACACACACACACACACACACACACACACACACACACACACACACACACACACACACACACACACACACACACACACACACACACACACACACACACACACAGTATCGTGACAGTAGTGAGCAAACACGTCTGTACACTGTAACACAAATGTGACACCCAAACGCATGCACACACACACCTGTGAAGAGGCTCATAAATCACTCAAGGCAAACAGGTTTGCGACATGGCAGATGGCTTTGCATAATAAAACTCTCTTTCTCTCAAGTTGTCACCCCTCCTGCTCTCCTCCTCCCAATTTGTTCCTATTTGTTCCTCATCACACTTCAACAAGCTGTCAATTAAAAGCTTTGACTGATAAATATCCGTATGTTTAATGTTACTTGCGTCAATGTTTGATGTGTGCACACTCGCAGACAATCGGAGGTTTCTGTTTGTACTTGCTGATGTTTTCAGTATGCATTGCTACGGTATGTATTAGGCGTGTGTGTGTGTGTTTGGAAGGGCCTGTGAAATCGAGTGCTTTCCACCGCTCTGAGTAATAAATTTAGGTTAATCTGTGGGTTCCTCCAGTCCGTCTGCTGTTTTCATACCCAGCGCTGCTGAATCATAGCGATGCTGATGACATATCCATCTGGCCCTCATCTACTTCCTGTCACTCTGCCTCACTCTTTTCTTCTTTCGCTGAGTGTCTCTGGAGTGATCAGTATGTCGTCCCTCTTGGGTTGAGAAATATCCGCTTTCCAATGTGCTTTAATAATTCTTCTTTTTTATTTCAGTACTGTGCAGATGCCGTCTTCCCTCACGTTGTAGACAGAACTGCAATATCAAAACCGCTCTTCTGCTTTTTTTTCCGCACAAAAAAAAAACTTTCCATTGGACAGCATTTTTATTTTCTTGAAAATCTTATTTATCTTCTAAATCTTTTAAGATTCATTGTACAATGGCTATTTCCTTTTTCTCATTTATTTTACCTGCATGTATCTCACTCTCCTTCACTTTCAATTTAATATTTATGCTTTTCTGTTAATAAGCTGTTAGACTACTGTCACATTAGGCTTCTACTTACCAAATATATACATAAATGGATGAAATAAAATACAGTTTAGCATAATTTTACAGAAGTTATATTATTTTAGTTATATTTTATTTATTTATTACATTAATCTTATTCTGTTTTTTCTTTAATGCTACATAAGTTCATGAAAAGGTGACGCACAACATCAGATTATAGATAGTCCACTATTTAATTAGCATATTTAATTTAGATTGAAATGAAGTTAAACACATGACATTGCATTTTAATCACGACAAATTAAAATTGAATGTGATTTAAATGAATCCAATCGAACTGAATCCGATTTCAGATTGATCTCTATCCCTTTCTCCTCTCATTAGTATTCATCCAGTACCGAATGACCTATTAAAGCCATTTGTCAAATAGCATGCCGAGCGCCACCCTTCCAATCAAGCTTCATTTAAATGCATTTTGACATCTGTTTTCCCAGATATCACACTGGCGGCCAGGAGCCTGACAGTGAAGAACACAACAGAATACTAATATTCCCATGGGTAATATCCCCATCGCAAACACACAGCCAGCCCTATCTCTCAATGATAACGTACCTGACAGTTACACACCGTGATAGCGACACTGACAGCAGAGAAGAGTGTTTGATGCACATCGGTGTGTGTTGTTGTTTCTCTATTATCTCCAAATCGACAAAACCACACAACACAGTTATGGCTTGTTTTTTGGTGCAGGAAACCTTAACTTGCATTAAAAATGCACTTCTGGGGAAAAGCGTGATGCTAACTGATATCGGTACAGCTGGGCAGCAGTCAGACCACACATGTGCCGTCATCCACTAGACCGACTCTTCCTTGTGAAGAAGCTTTCTGGCCTTTGGTCAAAAACCTGCTTTCTATCCTTCTGTCTTTCCACATCCGTCATCCGCTCTCTCTTCTCAACCATTACGGCCTTATCAATATAAATCTGACCATCTGTGTTGCTCAGGCGCCCCGTCTCTGCCAGAAGTGTTAAACTTATGCATAAATCAGCTGTGCCTAGTTTCTGTTTTAGCAGATTCCTCTAAGCGTTCCACTCCTCCTGAGCACCGAGACGCTGAATTTATTACGTTGGTAATAAAAGACAGGTGGCTGATTTAGTTTTTGTAGAAAAACGCCCAGACACACACTCCCCAGCATCGGGTCACATTGCACCAATCTGTTCTTTGTTTTGAAATCAGAGATGCAACGCTCTGGCAGTGTGCATGATGCCCACGCAGAGTTTACAGTGCCGCTTCATTGTGTTCATTATGTAAATTTTTGTTAAAACTTGGACGTTTTTCCAACTAAAGCCAACGAGGGCTTTGTTTTCAAAGTCAGCCTTTTTTTATTGTATTAGCTTACACTCTATTTGTCCAATGATATGTTTCCAATAAAGAGTTTTGTATGGAGCACAGAGTTTCCTACTGATCTCAGTTTAAGGCCCTAGTAAGACACTGATTTGCTGGGTTAGGTGTGTTTAATTGGGGTTGGAGCTAAACTCTGCAGGACAGTGTTTTGGAGACCCCTGCCCTAGAACATCATATAGACTTGAGGAATTGCCTAGTAATGCCCTAGCAACCACTCAGAACACCTTAGTAACTGCCAAGCAACATGCTAGTACTACTCTAGCAACACCACTCTGAACACCTTAGCAACAGACTAGCAATGCCCTGGACTCAGTTTAGCTACTATCAAAAAAAAAATCCTAGCAACCAATCAGAACACTATAATAACTGCCTGCCCAAGACTCCTTACAAACACTTTAGCAACTGCCTAGAAACACACTAGCACCCTTAAGAATTCCCTAGCAACACCTTATCCACCACTCACAACACCTTAGCGACTGCCTGGCAACACCCTAACAACCACTCTGAACACCTTACCAAATCTTTCGAAAAAAAACCCTTAACAAATACTTTAGCAACTGCCTAGAAACATAATAGTAACACAGTAAATTCCCTAGCAACACCTTATTGACCCCTAGCAACCACTCTAAACATCTTATTGAATACTTGGCAATGCCTTAACCATCACTTTTTAAAACCTTTGCAGCAGCTTAAAAAAACAGCAGCACCACCCAGAATTCCCTAGCATAACTGTATCAACCACTCACTCCACTGCAGTGATTGCCTGGCAACACCCTAGAAACCACTCAGGACACTGTAATAACTGCCTAGCAATGCCCTAGGCTTAATTCAGAACACCTTAGCAATGTCTCTCTCTCCCTCTCTCTGTCTTTATGCCAGTCACATGATTTTGGGATTTTGTCAACCCACGGTTCAGCAGTACCATCGGTTTCCTCTCTTTTTGCTCCACTGTGCCTGATTGGGTGAAGAGGAAGATTTCTGCCACCTCTCTTTCTCTCTTTTTCTCTCTCTGTGACCACAGACTCTTCATTTATTTATCATCTCTCTCTGTGTCTTTCTCAGTCTCTCTCACACACACACACACACACACACACACACCACACACACACACACACACACACACACACACACACACACACACACACACACACACACACACACACGTAGACATCAGCATTAAAACAGTTTGACACATGAGATAAATGGCCAATGCTTGTGGTTGAACATGTTGCCACAAGTAATCCATTTTCTTTTACAGAAGACATGTGCCCTTTATTTTTTAATAACCCCCCCAATATATTGCATTATTTTGGTTGTTCTGAAGGCAGTTTTTCATTAATGTACGACAGACTTAAGAGTTTTATTAGTTCACCTAAAAAAAGTTTTTTCCCTCATGTTCCAAGCTGTAGGACGTTGTCTTCTGTGGAAAACTAAAGGAAACATTAACAAATGGTGGTGATACTTTTATGGAACCTTAATTCACTTTCATTGTGCAGCAAGTATATTTTTCAACATTTATCCTTTTGTGTTCCACTGAAGAAAGAAGCCATACAGATTGGAACGACACACTGTAAGGGAGAGTGGTTGGTTTGTTTGTTTTGATTTAGGAGAACTATCCCTTTAACGCAGTTAACATATTCTTTTCTGGCTTATATAATTAAAAAAAAACACTTTCTTTTAATTTCAGATTCCATTCTCGCTGGTGCAGTTTCCACTCTGGGAGTATCTAAAGGTATGAATCCACTTTTCACTTGCTCTAATTTCACTCTAATTTGGCCTCATCATTTTTCTCAAATGAAGGAATAATGCCTGGTAATAGTCTGACACATTTACAACTCAAACTACAAACACTTTGCCACCATATCGGTTAATAACTCTCTTGTTTTAGGTTCTCTCAAAATGACGATGCATTTTATTGGTCGCCCTCACCGGTGGTTAAGCGGAATCATAATTTCTCGCAAACCTCAAGTCTTAGCCAAATGTCCATTTCCTTTTTCATTGTCTGGTCCGGGCCACATAAAAGTCATTTTTCTTCAAAAAAGGCCCCGTTTGTGAGGATGACATCATGTCTCCAGGGCGAGAGCAGAAAATTCCATTAGCGCTCTTGGCCTAGCGACCAGAGCGAAGCAGAGAAGGAGAGGCATCGGAGGACAATAGCACGTGCAGCTGTGGGCGAGCTTTAACCACGATTCTCCACCGTAATAAGGAGTGTCATTCATGGCCGCCTCTTTGTGGCACTTTTCAAAGGCATTTTCTCACTCCTTCATTCGTCCATGTTTTCAGCCTCTCCGGCCATCTGTGTGGAGCTGCTGGAATGTGAGTCTTTGCTAAACTGTCTTTCAAAAGAGCATGGCTTTGAAAAGCAAGAAAGCGTAGATGAGACAATGGCATGGGATGCCAGTGTTGGTTTTAAACGACTGCTTTCGCTTCATTGATTATTTCCAAGAATACCACATTCTTTCAAGTGTGTATTCAGTTTTAAATGACCCTGGAAACTAATTTCTATGTAAAAAAAAAAGTGTTGGGTTAATTCAGCTAATGTTTTTATTTTATTTAGTTTCAGTGGTTTAATATTCTTGGCTATGGAGTAGGACTGTCAATTAAAAAACAAAAATCAGTGTAGGGATAGTTCATCTGAAATTCTGTCATCATTTACATGTGTTTTGACATTCTTTCCACTGTGGAAAGAAATGAAAGTCAGTGTTCACCAAAATTGCCAACATTCTTCAGAATATCATGTTTTATGTTCCACAGAGGAAAACAAGTCATACAGGTTTGGAATGACATGAGGGTGAGTAAATGATGACCGAGTTTGTATTTTTGTGTGAACTACAAAATAAGTCCCCTTTTAAGACCGGCAATTGACATAAATGACACAATATTTAAACTATTTTTAATTAATGTAAACAATTAAGGTAAAAAAAAAAACGTAGTTCAATGTAGCTATAAATGTAAATGACAAATTGATACTTTTCCCAATGTTGAAATAATTTAAAACCTTTTTTATAAAGCATTTACAAATGTATTTTCTTTATCCTTTTTTTTATTATTTGAAGGCAAGTAAAAAAATTAACTGGTAGGGACAATCAATGAGCTTACATTAAACATTATTTTAAGCACTACAATGAATAATTAAATAGTTTTAAATATCCCTATTAATTTGGAAATTTGAAAAATAATGTAAACAATTTGTCACATTTAACTACCTTTCTGAACATGAATTTACTAAACCGTTTTAAACATAGACATGTCTATTTATTATGTCTATTCATTATATAAAAAGTTTTTATTTTTATTTCTAAATGAATGATAATTATTTTATTTGTAAAGTCCATTTCCCGGAAAAAAATTGCAATGATAACTATATTAGTAGCAACACCAACGTACGATAACATTTTTTTTTCTTCCATCAATCTCTTTATTAAATTTTGAACATGAAATAAGAACAAACTAAATTCCCCTCCACATACAAAAAAATACAAAAACAAACACCAAGAATCAACAAAAAATAAACAACAATACCAATGAAGAAAAAAAAAAGAAAAAAACTAACTATAGCTGTGAGTGACGGTCCAAAGATTATTGCCCAGTCATTTGCAGCAAAAACGCGGGACACTAAGTTTACTCAGGATTGTCTGGGCAGGTTAGCCTGGCATGCCAGACCTACATCAAGATGTTAGGTCTGGGAACTCTCCATTGACATACCTCAATCCTAGGGGCGGGATAAACGGTTACCTTTCAAAATCCCTCTGCACGCAATAGGATAACGCTACAACCAACCAGAGCAACGAACGGCTGTGGATGAGTGAGTCCCATGCGTTTTTCCACCAGCGGAGCTAATTGATTTATTAAACTTTTGCCGTATCAGGTCGGCAAAACTCCGAACACATCTTCCTTTTTTAAAGGAGTCATAACCTGCAATTTTCACTTTTCCACGAGAATCAATGTATGTTATGATTACCTAACATGATTATGATCTGCCGGGAAGCCGATATTCAAAAGTGAAGCGTTTGTTTACCCCAGGGTTCGTAAACCAGCCCACGTGCACGCGCACTCAAATACGAGATTTTAATTTCTCCCCCGACTTGACGTCAAGACGGGGCAGGATATACCATATTTGGACACCGCAGACGCTGCAGGAAGCCCGCTCTGAGCTCTCCCCCTCACATTCAGTCAAGAAAGATGCAGAAATGTAGTGCACACATGAGTTGCTCTGTGGTTGACTGCCAGAATCAACATTCAAATGTGTTTTCTCTACCAAAAACGGACCAAACTACCAGGGACCAGTGGATGAAATTCATTTTTAATGACGCTGTTCCAACAACCCTATCAACTGGCTCAACGTTAGGTGTCTGCGCTAAAATTTTTACAAAGGAATCCTTTACAAATTTGGGGCAATATCAGGCGAAGTTGGCCTCGAAGCTACGTTTGGAAAAAGATGCCATTCCAACAATCAGTCACTTGCCTGAAATTGAAACGGTAAGACTGTGTTTTTATTACTCTACTGTGTGTAACAAACAGCAGCTAACTACTAATGCGGCTATTGTAACTTTAGCTTCGAGGTAAACACGGGGAATGGACTCTACGAATGCTAGCCACAAAATAGCAACAAACGTTTTAGCTCGTTACTGATGTTAATGTAAGTCTCAGTCAAAATGATTGTCTTTACCATTCAGAGACATGTTGATGTAGACGTCCTTCCATTGACTCTATATCTTCCGTTTCCAGCTCTGGTTCAGAGTCTGGCTCCAACATGACATCATGACTTTTACGTAAACATACACGCCACTTTCAAGTCAAGTGGCGTGTTATCTATACGCATTTTGAGCTATCCGCGTGTATGCGTGTATATCTACGCCGTTAAATGTCCGAGTGATTCCGCGTGTATGTACACGCCATTAAATGTCCGAGCGAAACGAAGAAAAACCTAGATCTACATCTGGCGCGCGATATTTTTTGTCCTAGGATGGTAGGGGAACACTTATTAATGGTATTAACCCCGGGTAGGTTTAGGGACGGGGTTGGGGTAGGTCATATATTTATATATACAGTAAGTCAACGGCGTTCATAAACACGCTGAAAAGCGATTATGCGTCTTGATAGCACGCCAAAAATGGAAATACGAATTGGCGTGTTAGTCTGCATTTTGGAATGATATGCTTGCTGAAGTTACCTGCGGTGTCAAGCCCCCTCCTTCCTGCCACCAATCAACGCGCCCCTCATTTGCATTATTAAAATGACCGTCCACTACAGCCAAAATATCGCATCAGATCTCGCGAGACAATAATGCATTCAGAAATAAGGGTCAGAGGAGCTCTGTGTTTATTTTTTTTTTCCACTTTTCTTTTTTAGAAGGGCCTGAAAGACTATAATAGAGCGTGGGTATCTAAGGTAATACTAGGTTATGACTCCTTTAAGAATGACTTGAGTGACGTTCTCTTAACTCCAAGTCCTCCAGAGTCGCGGCCAAAGCCGATTCGAAAGACCTCTCCATCTTCATTGTTTTCAAGTAGCAGGGAAATCACCAGTGTTGCCACAGTTACTTTGAAAAAGTAACTAAGTTACTTTACAAGTTACTTGATTTTAAAAGTAACTAAGTTACTTTACAAGTTACTTGATTTTAAAAGTAACTAAGTTACTTTACAAGTTACTTTTATTAGTTACATTCAGCAGTTGCCGACAACACCCCCACCACCTCAACATAAAAATGACAACCGGTTTTGCCAACACTCTTTTATTGGAAGTGTATTTTTAACAGTAATATCAACAATCTATCTCCTGACATTTAAAGTTGAACTTAAAAACTATTTCCTGAAAAAACAGTCTTTCTTGACTTCACTTAATATAAATACTTGTTTTTATAAAATATATATTGTTTTTTTGTTTTTCTTGACCCTGTAATTTAGTAACTGTAGAACACGTTAACTGTAATTTTGCGTATATGATGAAATTTATACAGTTTCTTGTCAATCTATGTCTATTTTAATGTGAACAATGCGCTGCCACTTTAATTCAGCACGGTGCAGCACAGCAAAAATAGACTGGGTGCGGAAACGATCTAGGCACTGCTGTATACTCACGCACCTGGAACGGATCGACGGACCGCACCCGCGTGCAGTGTGAAAGCTCTCACCTGTTAACATGGGTACGGGAAAAAATATGCACCGCATACGCACTGCAGACGGAGACAAGTATGTGTGAAACGGGCGTAAGTTTGACTGTGCGGTGCTGCGACTCCATATGTTTTTTCAAATTCGACGAAGTGTTTCTGTAGGTAGATAACACTTGTCGCCACCAGCACAGAGTTTACAACGGACCTTAATGTTGCCATCTTTAGCTGACAGACACAAACTCAAAATAGTGACTGTATTTCCAGCTAGAAAAAGCGCATCTCTCTCCTCCCTCCATTGTTGTTTACGTTTGTGTCGCTGCGTGGTACGTACACGTGACGTGAACCTCATGCTGAAAACGTGACTTGTCGCGCACACTCCCCGAGATGCAAGAAGAAATAAATATATATTTTTACTAAGGAAAATGACAAAAATAGTAACGCACAGTGACTTGGATAAGTAACTTTAATCTGATTACTGGTTTTGAAATAGTAACGCGTTAGATTACTCGTTACTGAAAAAAGGGGTCAAATTAGAGTAACGCGTTACTAAGTAACGCGTTACCGGCATCACTGGAAATCACCTATAGAGGGGTTTCACCGACGTCACGATTTGGTCAGTTACCCGGATGCCGCGGCCATTTCGGAGGGACTTGGATGTAAACAACAGCATGGATTGCACTGTTTATGTACTACTGAACACATAGTTACACTAATTTATGATGTCTAAACCACGGGAAAAAACACACAGAAGCTGCGAAATCATATAGAGAAGGACTAAAGCAGGAAAGAGTGCAGAATTTTGACGAACTAAAGTTAATATGTGGTAAAGATCCGAACGAGCTATCTTCTCATAGGCTACGTTCAGATTGTCAGTCCAAAAAAAGCACATGAAATCCGTTTCAAGATACACGCCAGACGTTGCATGCTGATAGTCGCTGCCGATACAAGCTGTGTTGTTGCAAAGTGCCGGACAAGCAGAAGATTATTATTTTTGAAACCGACGCTGAAATAAAAGCTGTGCTTACCAGCCTCCTCCAGTTCTGCAGCTCGAGACGCAGGAGTCCAGCGCGGCGGCTACACATGTCCATGTTGTAAAATGTAAGTAAGACAATATCTCTATTGCCAATGCAAACCCCTCCATCAACGCAACGTCAATGCCATATTGCCAAAGAGCTGCATGATCACACAACTCGGATCTGAACAGTTGCGATACAGTGTTGACATCATTTTAGGTCAGATTTCATCCATTTTTTGCACTCTTCTCTTTAACTTTTGGCAGTCTATAGAACTCTAAATGTTTTTTCACGGTGCGACCGATTAGTACAGACCAAAACACGACAATTTTTCAGCAGCAATAATCAGCCAAATATGTAAGTCGGTTCAGTTCAGTGGCATTATTTACGTTCAGTACCTCCATAATGGCGACTTCCGGATTGATGACGCGTCGTGAAACCCCTCTATGGAAATCACGCGAACGTCATGAACTGTGCCATCATTGTGTTAAGCCCGCCCGCCGACTCTATACACAATGTGATTGGCCTGACCAGTTTTTGTTTTTTCCAGCTCAAAAGTCTATGGAGAATTGCTAGACCACACTGACTGCGAAATAATTTTCGCTGCCGCTAGGGTGCGTCTAGATTTCTAGGCTATGGGAAGGTCAACTTCCCGACATATTCAAAAAAGGGGTCCCACGTCTTTGAAAATTTAGCCTGGGAGCCCCTTAACAAATGCCTAATTTTTTTCCAGTTTGTCGAAGTAAAGGATATCCCTAATCCAGTGAATGTGCAATGGAAGTAGGAGACTTCCATTTCAAAAGTATCAAACGCCTTGCTAACAAACTAACAAAGGCTATGAACATCTTGAGCTCTGCAGACAACGATATTGTGACCGGAATTACCCCAAAAAGTGCAGTGACAGCATCAGGCACTATTCTCTTCCCTGAGACCTCACTCAAAGAATCAAAAATATTTTGCCAATAAGTTGTTAGGACAGGACAAGACCAAAACATATGTATATGTGTTGCTGCTGCCTGGTGACAGCGGTCACAAGTCGGGTCAATGTTGTTAAACATCTTAGAGAGCCTGGTCTTAGTCAAATGAGTACGGTGTAAGATTTTACACTGGATCAATCCATGCCTGGCACAAATTGAAGAGTGGTGTACTTTGTCAAGAACATTCGTCAGTGAACGTAATCCCCAGATCTTCCTCCCATAGCGCCTTAATTGACGACAAAGAAACTGATTTGAGTGAGTAGATCTGAGCGTAAATGAATGAAATCATACCCTTCAAAGCAGGAGCTGGTTTTCAGAAAATATCAAGAGGTGTGTCAAAAGGTATATAAGGAAACTAAGGGAATACGTATAAAAATCGTATTATGAATATGATAACATTGTTTAGTATTATTAGTATGTGCTGTCGTTATGCCATCTGCCACTTTAAATGATCAAGGTCTTTTAAAGTCATTTATTGTATTTATATGATATTTGTATTTTTGTAATAAAAATGTTGCCATGCAAATAGCCTTAGATGCTGACATGGCATTAAATAAAACAATATATCTTTAAAGTCGGCTGGATTCTTATTTGCATTTATTTCCCATCAGCTGGAAAAAAAAAATCATTCTGAAAGTGGTTCCAACAATATTATTAATCTGTGTTGTGTTATAGCTGTGGTTTGGACCTCCCTGTTCAAATAGAGCGATTATTCAAACTTTAGAGTCAACATTATAGTTATCGTCATTAGTGTGAGCAGACCTTAATAGGATAGTTTACCCAAAAATGAAAACTCACCCTCATGTCATTCGGAGCCCGTAAGACTTTCGTTCATCTTCAGAACACACAGATCTTCATGATGAAATCTGAGAGATTTCCAACCCTCCATTGACAGTCTACGCAACTACCACTTTCAAGCCCCAGAAAAGACATCATTAATGTAATCCATGTGACTCCAGTGGTTTAACTTCAATTTTATGAAGCGACGTGAGTGCTTATAAAAAGCATGAGTACGAAAAACATTATTTACCACTTTATTTACAAACTATAAATTTTGTCGAGAACATCATGATGATTGCGTGCTGTTGACACAAGAGCGGACGTTACGTTAACACGTGTTGGAGATTAATTTTACTTTAAATAAAGTAGTAAATTATGTTTGTTTCTTTGTGCAAACAAAGCACTGAGGTTAAAACACTGGATTGCTTTAAGGAAGTCTTTACTACCTTTCTGGGGCTTGAAAGTGGTAGTTGCGTAGCTGTCTATGTACAGACAGAAAGCTCCCAGATTTGATCAAAAAGATCTTCATTTGTGTTCCGAAGAAGAACGAAAGTCTTTGGAACGACATGAGGGTGAGTAACTAATGACAGAATAAGTAGTCAATTTAAGTGAATCTCCTAGTCAACCATAAATAGTGAAAGTACAATGAATTTTCCAAACCGTGAGTAATTTAAACCGTTTTGCCTCTGTTTTATACCGCCATCCTTGAGTCTACGTGTGTGTAGTAATAGATAAATGTACGTGTGTGTAGTAATAGATTGTAAAGCAGTGGAAAAAAAAATCCTTCACGGGAATGAAAAGATTTGATGTACTATGTGCATGTTTTTGTTTTTCAGCACATTGAGTCCAACAAAGTGCAGTGGGCCGCAGAGAACTTAAAAAATGCCTCAATCTACAATCTTGGCAAGCATTTCATGTTGGGAAATCAAACCTCAAGTATCACCAAACCAGTTCTCAAGTCATTCGCACCAAAAACAATTTAAGCCCCGGCATCCGAGTGGCAGGCCGCAGTAAACCATCTGTTCTCTCCAGCGTATCCCACAATTCCCAAAGTTTATCTACCAACAATCCCCTAAACTCAGCGCTGCTCTGTTACAAAACCACTGAGCAGCTGTGTCATTACATCAGCCGGCCATTTATTTCCCACCGTGCCCACTCAACTCGACATTTATGTGTCAGTGGATCAAACTTTTTCCCATGATTAAGTGCAAGTGTGTCATGAGCAAGTCTTAGTTTGCTTTGAGTAATTGAAGCTGAAGCGTACATTTGGAGTAATGCCTGGCCAAGTGTGTGTTCCGGAAAAGACTATAGTAAATAAATCTTACGTTTAGTGTTTAAGTATGATTAGAAAAAGGTCTATTTGTCCACATAAATGTTTTTAAATTGATCTCAGGCATGTCCTCGGTTAATCAAAAGAGTCAGACTTTATTATACTTCTTATCAAATGAAAAGTTCAAGCTACGGCAGACTCGGATGTGGGTTTAACATTGTGAGTCAAGCAAATCAGGCTCTTTCTTTAGCCCTAAATAAACTCATTTCCCATTTTAGGCCCAAAGTATTTCACAACTACCTGCAACTCGCTCCTCATCCACTACCTTCTGCTCTGAGCAGGTTTAACCTCTAGAAATCCTCACATCTCTTCAGTGGCCTCCAGTAGCTGCCAGAATCATATTAAACACACTGTTCCTGTCACACAAGGCTGCCAGTGCCTGGCTCGCTGCTTCTCACAGTGCTTTATTAAACCATACAACCTACCCTGACCATGTCAGTTTATCAAGCTCTCCATCTTTCCACATGAAAGTAGTCCACCTGCTCACGTCTACAAATGTCTCCATCCACGACCTTTCAGTGGTGAAACAAACTCCAAGTCATTCATTTCAAGACACGTGCCAATTTTCGGTTCTTTTTTATTTGAATGTGACTAAACATGGTGGTGTTCACAACAAGTATGTTGTTTTAAAATATTTTGGTCACACTTTAGATTAGGATCCAATTCTCACTATGAACTACTACTTTTGCCTCAATAATCTCCTAATTATTGCTTATTAATAGTTAGTAAGGATGGTCATGCAGAATAAGGCATTAATATGTGACCCTGGATCACAAAACCATTAGCCCGGGTATATTTGTGGGAATATCCAACAATACATGGTATGGGTCAAAATTATCAATTTTTCTTGTATGGGAAAAATCATTAGGATATTATGTAAAGATCATGTTCAATGAAGATATTTGGTAAAAAAAAACATTTATTGTTGTGAGGGAATGCTGCACAATCGCGAATATAAATGCTCAACTTTAAAGGAGATTTTCTCAATGTTTCGTTTTTTTTTGCACCCTCAGATTCCAGATTTTAATATAGTTGTATCTCGGCCAAATATTGCCCTATCATAACAAACCATACATCAATGGAAAGCTTATTTATTCAGCTTTCGTGTGATGTATACATCTCAATTTAAAAAAAATGACTTATAAGACTGGTTTTGTCATCCAGGGTCACATATGTGCTTTATAAGTACTAATACACAGCCAATATCCTAGTAATTTGCATGCTAATAAGCAACTAGTTAATAGTGAGAATTGAACCCAATTGTTACCAATATTTTTAAAAGCGTGTTGTTTTTTATTGAAATCTTTACCAAATGTTGTTAGTTTTTGAGTGCAACGCTACATGACGAAATCCAATCAACTGATGTATGGGACCAAGTCCGTCTCTTTTTTCATTTTCTTTTTCGCTAATGCGTTACACTCAGATTTTTGTGTCACAATATAGAAGAAATTTTTTTGCATAAAATGTTTGCAAAATTTGTTCTTGTTTTTTAATTTTACTCTTTCTCGTCAACCAAAATCATAATTTTAATTTACTAAAATGATAGGTAAAACAGACTAAAATGGATCAACATATGACAAAATATTTACTAAACTTAAAGGATATTTGCTTCAATATAGACTCTCAACAAGCAGGTTCTCTTCCAAGACAGTAGTTGACATGAAAGAGAAAACTGACTATAGAAGAAGACAGTTGGCATGCTAGTAATATCCACTATACTGCCCACATGTAGCAGCACATACTGTACTTGCATTGCATTATAAAGGCATTCTGACATATTTTGGAAGGCAACAACATGTTTTTTTGTCATTTTAATGATAAAATATAATTGCAGTTGAATGTAACACCTGTCTTCGTGTCAAATGTAGTTCATGTCAGGTACATCCTGGCATGTAGATCAGTGGTCAGTCAGTTTGTTTTGAGGGAAACTTGCTTCCAGTTTGTTTTCAGTGAGTTTGACGAGGAGGAATGGATGTTCTCCAGCACAAGCTCTTTGAACTTGAAAACAAAGATTCTTCCTTAATCTGACAGCTAATGAAACACACATGATGTACTGACGAAGAGAACATTTACGTGTGTGTGTGTGTGTGTTCTTGCACAGAGTTGAAGAGGATCATTCGTAATTGCTTCATGCTGTTCTTCAATTGTTTTCCTTTCTTAGCCATCAGATGCTCCTGGTTTGAGGTCGTAGGAAAACTCCAGCAATTATTTGCAGCCTGGCTGCATAATAACTCCCACCAAACACAACATAAAACCAACAAACACTTGAACTCACTGAAACTCTCTTCTCCTTTCTACAACAGTCCTCACACACACATTTCTCTTTAACTTACCACATTCCTTCCCTCTTACTTCACCTCTTTAAATACTATGAGTTCAAACTACAATTAGCCATCCTAAAATTAGTACAAATTGTGCAATTGACTGAGATCCTGTCAAACCTGTCTTACCTGTCTGAAAAACACAGTAATGCTGTTCCAAAACCGAGTGTGCCTAGACTGCATTATAAATACTCTAAACGGGCGTAGGCCTGTCACGATAACAAATTTTGCTGGACGATAAATTGTCCAAGAAATTATCGCGATAAACGATAATATTGTCGATCTGAGACCATTTTCATCTAGAATAATGATAATGGCATAATAATGCACATACACCTTTCAAAATTCAATAAACGTTTATTTCCAAAGACTACTTAACACTGAAAATGGCAGTGCATTAAAAAACATTTTAAATATCCACAATAACAATGAACAAAACAACCAAAAACAATAAAAGCAATGGACTCTGTCAACAAAAAATGCACTTGAATAAATACCAAAAACAATAAATAAAATGGATGTAAACAAAATTGCACTTCAAAAAATAATAAACAATAGGCTCAACATGCATTTCATAACAGGCAAAAAAAGACGGCCCGTCTGTTGTAGCTTCTTTTTTTTCCCAACTGGGAAAACTGCAACGGATGATTGTGTTTTAGGTGCATGTGCATGTTTGATATGAATAAAAATGATGTTTATTCAGCCAGCTCACATACCCGTATTTTCTTCCTGTTTTCGGTCTAAGTCCACAGTAGGCGATTGTCGAGTGCGCGCGCGTGATCATTGGTAACTAAACAACAGTGGAGAGAGACTTAGACTGTCAGCTGTCTGCCGATGACGGTGCTGTTCGGTGTTCTGAGAATATCAGCTCAAATGGATAGTTCATCCGAATCAGATGTTGAACACGCGGAGGAGGTTTGATCGCACGCGCGCGAGCTCAACAATCGACTACTGTGGACTTCGACCGAAAACAGGAAGTAAATACGGGTATGTGAGCTGGCTGAATAAAGAGATTATTCCTGCCTTCGTGAAAGCTCGGATCACAGTTGAGACTGATATATCAGCCCAGCCATCCACGATCCATTGGCAGAAAATTAAAGGCTTTTAAGTGCGCCTTATAGTGCGGAAAATACGGTATGCAAATGAAATTATCGCGGCCGGAAAAATTATCGAGGTCATTTTTTGTTATCGTGAGATTAATCGATTTATCGACTATCGCGACAGGCCTAAACGGGCGCAACATTAAGTTGGCTCTTTATGGCTCATTATTGCCAAACATGAAGGCAGCATTACATGTATACTTTCCAGAGAAGACAATTCCAGAATGCATTGCAACTAGAGTATGCAAAATACAGGTTTGATGTCTTTAAAAAAAACAAAACAGTTTAATTTTTATTCAGCATTAGATGTGTTAAATTGATCAAAAGTCACAGTAAAGACATTTATAATGTACATTTATAATGTTGAAAAAATATTTCCATTCAAATAAATGCTGCTGTTTTGAAGTTTCTCTTTATCAAAGTATCAATTTCCATAAAAAATGGATCTGAAGGATCATGTGACACTGAAGATTGTAATAATGACTGCTGAAGATGTATCTTTGCCACCACAGGAATGAAACATAAAACACATACAAAATAATTAATTTTGTATAATAAATAAATTAATAAATTAAATAAAATAATAAATTAATAAATAAATTCCTAAAAAATGTCAGAATTTGAGACTTTTAAACATTAAACATAAAAAAAAACATTAAAATATGTTTTGCATTGAAAGAAACATTTATTATACACGTGCTTATATTTTGTTTACCCCTTAAAATCATAAACTCAGTATGAGGTTCGGAATTGCGTTATTACAATTATCGTTTAAAATGTGTAAGTCCCATTAACAGTCATATTTTTTTTTTTTACTACAAATCGGAGCATTTGTATGTTTGAATTCCTTTTTCCACAACGAATGTGTCGAGAAAAACCACATGACTACAAATGTGCATATTTTCAGTATTGTTCATATTTGACAAACACAATCAAGCCATATCAAACAAAAGCTTTCATTCCCAAAATAATGGTTATGTAGTGTATTTTGTTGAAATACTACAAATACTCAAAATAAAAGTAAATAAAAATGTAACTATTCATTTGATATTCTGTGTGCCCTGTACTTTAATAGTTGTTGAGTTTAATAGGTTTTTTGTTAGCTTAGCAACATGCTAACATCAGAGTTCATCGCATGCCACATCTCATTAAATAGTTATCTTTGAAAATCGCTTCAAAGGTTTTCCTTATATTTTATGTCAGTTTGAATGTTTCTTTAGTAGATAGAACAGCACACCAGGTTTTGGAACAGATCTATCTGCACTAGCATTTCCCCTTTTCATCATAATCTTCCATCTGTGACACTCATCAAAGCTCAATATCGTTTTCCCCTCGTTTGTTGGAAAACTCTGAACCAGCATGAAAGAAGTGTTTTCCAGGGATTGATAGAGTTAGCATGTGTGTACACTATAGCGCTTAGCTGTGGGGATTTCTTTTTCAAATTTTGTCAACATTCCTTGTGGGGAAAATGAAACTCTTGACATCATACTGGAGATGTGGACATTAGGATAGCTGTTCTGTGGAGTTCCCATACATACAACATACAAACCCAATCTCTCTCTCTCTCTCTCTCTCTCCTCTCTCTCCTCCTCTCCTCCCCTCTCTCTCTCTCTCTCCTCTCTCTCCTCTCTCTCTCTCTCTCTCTCTCTCTCTCTCTCTCTCTCTCTCTCTCCTCTCCTCCTCTCTCTCTCTCTCTCTCTCTCTCTCTCTCTCTCTCTCTCTCTCTCTCTCTCTCTCTGTAGGTCGTGTGGTGGAGGAGGCAGGGGGGACGACTGGACTCTTGGCAGGCCGCAGTGTGTGGAGCTCTTGCAGGTGTGTGGGATTAGCCTCGGCACAAAGGTCTGGGAAAGAGAGCGAAGGAGAACGAGAGATAGGGAGTTGGGATGGGGTCCAACGCCAGGAATATCCAAAATTTACCCAGCTGCATTCCTGTTTAATTCCACACAGGTCAAGATGGTCATATCAGGTTGTTCATCAGCTGGTGTGCACCAAAAGAGAGGGAATGAAACGGCTAATTATAGGTGGAGAGTCAGTAGAGGAAGTGTGCAACATTCACCTTTTATTGCCCCTGCATCACACTCTGTAACTTTCATAGCTATTGTCAGCAGTCATAGAGTTTATGAACTAGAGTCAGAGTTTACTCTAAAGGAGCTCAAGTCTGGCCCAGGAGCCCTTGCAGCTGTCTAATTCCCCAGTCACCATCTCTGTCCAGAGTGGGACACAATGGAGCGACAAGGATGCTTCAGCCAAAGGGGAAGGAACATGGCTGCCAGCCACGCCACCTGGGGTGTGATGTTGGATTCGGATTGTGTGTGCACATGTGCTGCTTTGGCACAGATGTATCTCTTTAGGTGGATTGCGGTTGTTAGTGTTGTTGTGAAATCACCCAAACAAATGTGAATTGTGATGCATTGTTTGGTTGCGTTTGCTTGCCATCACTGCCACAGCTGCAAGCCTCAAGAGAACAAATGAGAAATGCTTTCTTTTCCCAATCTCTCTCCATCTCCAATATGGTGTCCTTTTACTTTTTAAGGAGTTCGTTCTTGGTTTAGTACAAGATTGGGAATACAGTACAATGTCACACAACTTCAGTGGTGATCAACAGCAAGTCACGGATAAGTCAAGCAAAAGCAACATCTCTACAGTAATTCAGTTACAATGGAAGGCATTGCTTTTTTTGAAAGTATAGCCTTGAAGCGTAAACATTATAAGAGGGGGCATGAATCTAATGACGTAGACACGCGTGCTAACCTTGTTTGTCCAGAGCTATATCCTATTATAGATGCTCCTCCATTACCATGATCATGTAAAGCTGGTAAATCCGGTAACTACTTCCTTATATGCACAAGAAAACATTTACATTTATGTATGTAGCAGATGCTTTTGAATAGAGTTTAAGGGGAAAATGGGCTAGTATATTCATGAAAGAAAGAAATGGCTTTTATTTTATTTTAAATTTATTTATAAATTAGATTTATTGTATTTTTATAGAGGATTCAGTCAAGTTCCCAAAACATCGCAAAAGAAAATTGTAAGATACTTGGCTGTTTGGGTAGGATTGAGAATATCATTCAACCAGCATAGAACGAATAGATCTTAGTCAAGGTAGCCCCATATTTTTATCTAATGTTTGACAGGGATAGAATACAGTGCGTTCAATTGATTGTTCTGTTATTTGACAACATACCGGCTGTTCAGCTGGTGAAACATCTTTCAAAAAAACAAAATCAGTAGACAAGAACTTCATAAAACAGTTTTAAAAGTTGTGAGTTGTGAATATTACATGATTTAGGACCTTTATATTGTGCGTGCCATTGTAGTCTGTTTTCACAGCCTAATTTTTATCCATGCTAAATTCAATATGGCGTCTAACCTGACTAAGGTCTAAATCAGGGTTAAACTGTTCAAAATGTGTGAAAATCAGTTAGGAATTACATTGGTAACACGTTACCATAATTTAGGCCATGAAAATTAGCCCAACTGCTTCTAAAGGTAACAACTTTCCCACTACAATTTCTAATTTGTTGTATAGAATAATTAATTACCATATGTAATGTGAATTGTACATGAATTGTTCCATTGTAATTACATGTAATTTTTTGCTTGTTTTTACAATCGGAGGTTTGAGTCGAAATTATATTCAGTGGTAATCGACAGCCTGTTCCTGTTAGTGAAGTGAAATTAGGCATTATGGGAAATTAAACGTTCTTCTCAACGCTGAAATAAACCATTCAAGCTTGATGCTGTTGTTTGTCCGACCCTCTTTTAGAAAAGAGAGGGAACTTCTTTCTGTTCTCATTTACGCCAAAACAAGTTTATGAATGTGCATGAGTGTTTACGAGTGCGTGACAGTGCCAGGCTAGTTTGAAAAATTCATCCGCGTTCGCTCTTTTTCTCCAGAACGTTTCCATCGGGTGATCAGAGCTGATCTCATGGCACATATTTACATTTATTCTCAATGGTAATTATAACATGATTAACACTGTAATTAGTGCTTGTTTGTGTTTGTGTGCTGATACATATGCACAAAACGTCTCTTTTCAGGTGGAGTAGCAGCGCTCGTCACGACTCCGCTAGATGTGGCGAAGACTTGGATAATGTTGGCTAAGGTGAGACTTTGAAACTGTTGTTTAAATCTGTCTCCTGATGCCTCCCAGATGGAGTGCAAGGTGAGTAAACAAACGGCCCTAATGTAGACAAAGGCAACAGAAGAGAGAGAGAGTAAAGAAAAAGCCTTAGTAGACACAGCTTGATCCAATAGCAGGGTTATCCAGGGACGCTACTGACGCACAAATGCACTCCCTCTTACTGTCCGCTGTCCAGTCGAGACTCAAAGCAGACAGAGCCGTGTACGTGCATGTTAGATGTCAGAAGACGTTTGTATATTCAAGTGTAATTTCCAGTTGTCTATGGACTGGAACGGAACTGCACTTCAGAGCTGCAAGGCTGCAGACTTTGGATCTGGTGCAGATGTTCTGTTCCAAAATCTAGGCAGCATTATAAGTTTGATGCAAAGGCTAAGCAACTTCAGCTTCTATATATAATATAAAGTGTATATACAAAAAAGTGTAAAGTCAGCACACCACAGCTTAAAAAAATTCTAAATTTATTAACGCTCTTACTCTCACACAGGTTAGGTTTTGAGCACATCAAACAATTGTGACAATTGATCAGACAAAGAATATTTTTTGTGGCTGAAAAAAATTCTCCCGAAGGGACCCAAGCCATACCTATAGAACTTTATAAGTGGGCTCTTTTTGGACCAATTAGAAAACACCCAGAACACAATGCAGATTTTCTGATGCATGTGCTATAAATTTGATTCGATATAGATTTCTATTTAATTTGATTCTTATTCCCTTTTGTGTATGTATTGTATTATACTTACTTCCATATTATATAGTGTTGAAAAACTCCACAAAAATAGTCTAAATTATGTTTAAATTCCGATGAACATCCCATGCTATCAGGTAGAGGAATTGTGAATGGCAGTGAAGTGACGCAACTGATGCCGGCGGTCACATGACGGTGACAAGACAACATGTCACATTTGGTGCATCCAAATTTCATTCAAAATGCACACATTCAGGGAACACATTTTTTGGTAACGCTTTATTTTAAGGTGACGTTGTTACATGTTACTACATATACTTACTATAGTAATAACTGTATTTTGCATAATTACAAATAATGAACCCTGAGCCTAACCCTAACTGTAACTCTATAGTAAGTACATGTAGTTAATTAATATTACTCAATACTTCGAGTAAGTACAATGTAACCACGTCACCTTAAAATAAAATGTAACCTACTTTTTAACTGCTTCAAAGTTTCAAACCACTGTAGTATCTACTAGACTAGTATGTGATTTCTGATGCAGTTTTAGACTATTGTGCAACATGCTAACGATAAACAATGTAGAAATCAGTTAAGAACCGCTAATTGCTGCTTATTTTGTTCCTAATCTCTCCTATGAACCTATGAGGTTCCATAGTTAGGATGTTGTCTTAGAAGTCAGCTATCTATGTAGATCACTGGGTTTTAGAACAGAGCTATAGTGATGGACCCAACAGTAGAGCCATATTTAGAATTTGAATCATAAATGTGGGAATATATCATTAAACTAAGATTTAAAAAAAAAAAATGGAAAGATGCAATGAATTGTGAAGATACATATAGACACGTCATAGTCTTTGCAATGAAGGGAACCACACTCGGATAACCACCTGACATGGTCTGAGTTTGTTTAGAGTTATCAAGTCAAGTCATCCTCATTTATACAGCGCTTTTAACAATGTAGATTGTTTCAAAGCAGCTTTACAGAGACAAACATATAATTTAAGTTAACAAAGAATGGTTTGGTTTTATAGCGGTTCTTGAATATGTTGTTTCCAGCTAAAGTTAGTTTTGATTGATTCACTTCCGTCGAAATGATCATTTGTTATTAAATTAGGGGCCGCTACGACGACGCCGTTCTCTCTAAATAGACTTTAAACGTGAACCTGTGATAAATGCTGATGGCGTTTACATGCGCATTAAGAATTGATTCTATAGTTATGTGCGTTTGAATATGTGTGCGCAGGTTCGTAATTCGCTACAAACCATGCCTAAACAAACTACTTGTCTTGCCTATAAATTTTGATGCAGAATTTTATTTTATCAATTTGGCGTAGGGACGCGAAACCGTAATTTCATAGCGCTTTATCTGTAGAGTGGAATAGGGATCCTCCATAGGGAGAGGCTAGTTGGCACTTCAGCACTGCGTTGTCATCGGGTCCAGGCGAAGGTCCTTCATCAAATCTGGTAACGGCCTGGATCCGGCAGGCTGCAGGAAAACCTCGGGATAAACAAAGACACTAAATTAGCGTAGATGCCATTCTTCTTATGATGTAACAAGTACATCAGGATTTAAGGGAAGTGTTCCCGGTTCCGGCTGGCCTAATCTATGCAGCCTAACAATTAATTATTGAAGTCTATAATGTATTATGTGAATGCTAGGTCAAAGAGATGTGTTTTTAGTCTAGTTTTAAACTGACAGACTGTGTCTGCTTCCCGGACAATGGTAGGAAGACTGTTCCAAAGTTTTGGTGCTAAATAGGAAAAGGATCTACAGTACCGCCAGCAGTCGATTTAGATATTCTAGGTATTATCAACTGGCCAGAATTTTGAGATCGCAATAGACGTACAGGACAGGACTATAATGCGTTAAGAGCTCGCTCAAGTACTGGGGAGCTAAACCATTTAGTGCTTTGTAAGTAATCAGCAATATTTAAAAATTTATACGATGTTTAATAGGCAGCCAATGCAGTGTTGACAGAACCGGGCTATCATGACATCACAACTCTGATCACAATAGTATTAACATAGTACAGTAGTAACAGTAGTAGTATAGTATTCTGCAACTTGGCCCATCCTCTGAGAGTAAACAGCCACCTTAAAAACAAGAGAAAGACACATGATGAATCAAAGTTCATCACAGGTAGCCTTTCCACAACCTGAGCTAAATATTAATATAAGAATGTGCACAGTGTAATACATAAATATAAAACACCATCATGGTAACACATGACACTACAATAGTGCAATAAACATTCATCTAACAACATAATATATAACATAAAACCCTAATATACATGACTCCTAAAACTAAGAAAACATTCCAAAGAAAAAACATGAAATATGAGCTGTCACACAGAGATGTCTGGGAATGTCAATTTACAGTTTTTCACTGTGTATTACAAGATGGTTTTTACTTTTTCATTTCCAAAAACTAAATTTTAACGATACTTTGCTGTAAAATTTCATGAACTGCAAGGTTAGATCTTTTTACTGTTAAAACTTTGATCATTTTTTGCTTACTCATCCTCATGTTGTTTCAAACCTGTATCTTCTGTGGACCATGAAGAAGATATTTTGAAGAATATTGGAATCAAAACAACATTGGATTCCAATGAATCTATTGACTTCATATGTAAGAAAAAAATCATCTTTTGTGTTCCACAGAGGAGAGAAAATAAATATTAATTTTTGGGTGAACTGTCGCTTTACAAATAAAACCGTGTGGACTAAGCCAGTATGCAGTCATAACAGAGGTTGTTTACATATATAATATTACGGGTACGGTAGCACAAACGTTCAATTCTAATGGTCAGAGAGTGAAAAACTACATTTATACTTGACAAACATTATAAATGGAGTTGATTTTGCATTTGAATAAAATGTTGGCCCCTTAAAGAAGTATAAAATTGAGTGAAGGGGCTTTTTTGCACCTGACTCCTCACGCCATTGGCCGACAGAGTGAAGTGTCATGCATGCTTCAGGTCACTTCAGGTTGCCTTTTGTTTGCCCAAATCTCTCTCTCTCTCTCGATTTGGTCCATTTGACCAATCAAAGAAATCGAGACCTCATGTTCAGGCAGGTCTGCTGTACTGTGTGTGCTTTGGCCTACAGACACTCCAGGCTGTTTTCCAAGCCCTGTGGGGAACTGCAGTGTACTGGGCTGCTCAATGTACAGTCAACTCATCAACTTAAACTCTGAAATATGAAAAACGAACCCAGTCTAAATATAGAGCCATTGAAATTAGCCTCAGAAAGTGGTGTGCCAGTGTAAAACAGTTGTTACGTTAACTCTCCTTCACAGTTCCCTGATATAGATGTCTATTTTGAAGATGGTGCTGTGGGTTTGCAGAAGAGGGACTATAAATATAGATTGAGCAGAAAGGGGAGCTGTTGAACAGGTGGAGACGGTAGAGTATACCAGGAACAGAGCAGAATCGAAAGGAAGACAAAACACAGTGTGTGTTTACATGTTTGACAGGAATCTTAAAGACGGATCATCCATCATTACTTTGTTTTGTCTCTTTACGTCAGGCTGGGACGAGCACAGCCAATGGAAATATCCCAGTGGTTTTGTATGAGGTGTGGAGGAGCCGAGGAATAGCTGGGTGAGTGCCCCCCCCCCCCCCCCCATACATTATAAGCCCCTTTTAAGAAACACACAACCACATTTCCTTTCCAAAATGTGGGGTCAGTAAGATTTTTTTTTTTTTTGTCAAGAAGTTAATACTAAGGATTTATTAAATTGACAGTGAAGGTATTTTGAAACTTCTATTCATCAAAGTTTTTTTAGCACTGTTTCCACAAATATATTAATCCGCACAACTGATTTCAGGGTTAATATTATTAAGAAATGTTTCTTGAGCAGCAAATCAACATATTAGAATGATTTCTGAAGGATCATGTGACACTGAAAAGACTAGAGTAATGATTCTGAAAATTCAGTATTGCCATCACAGAAAAAAAAAAATATTTTAAAATATATTTAAATAAATATTATAATGTTTATAATATTTCACTATATTACTGTTGTACTGCATTTTGAATCAAAATAAATTCAGCCTTGGTGACCATAAGGAGACAACTTTCAAAATTCGTACTGACCCATAAAATCTTCATTGTTAAATAATTTTGCATTTGATTACACAAGTTGCATTGCTTCGTGGGACTGTGAATTCATAAATATAAGTTTTTTTTCCCCTGGTTTGTGGTTCAAATATTTTATTTCCAATAACTCTTCATTGAATATTTTTTTATTTTCTTAATAAACAAATAAACTAAAAGGTCTGTGAAAAAAGTGGACAATCATTATTGTTCCTTGCACAGATGCCCATTAAGTGATCGTGTGAATCTCTCTCTCTTCATAATAATATTCGTTCTTCTCTCCACCTAAAACTTTTCTGAAATTTCTTCAGTTGATGATTAACTTTTTTAGGCAGTACGACTTCAAGGAATTCCGAAAATCCCTTCCCAGATTACAATATTTAAAACTCTAAGAGAAGCCGGGGGCAAAAAAACCCCAGAGAAGGCAAAGTGGCTCGGCTATGCTTGCATAAAGGGCAACATCTCTGGCAGTTTCACTACTGCATGCCTCGTACAAATTGCCTGGCTTTAAAGCTGTAATTACTGTAATGGCTCCAATTGCAGACTAGTGAAGCCAGAAAGTGCTTCCATGTGTGTCAGACTCCAAACTCTGCAGAGAGCTTCTAACCACACCAACCAAAACATCGGCAATCAATGCAAGCATGCGCTTGTGAGCTAACCTTCCTCCGAGCTTTGAAGTGAGTGTTGCTACCCCGACCCAGACTACAGCTGCACACGGTCGGCTAGACCAGTGTGATGCAGCAGCCCACGGAGAGAGTAATGCTAGCATTGTTGCTATGAGCTCATAGAGCTCATAATGACCTCCAGTTGCAGTGAAATCAATTGGAGCTTTGGTTAGATATAGTGTAAGTTGCCTCCTTTAGAGTGTTACAGTGATGTAAGACCAGCCTCTGATCAGAAATCTACTTCTGGTAGTAAGCTTATGGTAAGCATGCAGTGTTTATAGAGCCATTAATAGGGGTGTTATTAGACCCGTACACCGCTGACTGACTGGAGATCAGGGCTGGGAGAGGTGATTTCGTCACTATGAGCTCATCTTAATTTCCTGTTGTAGCAGAATGGGATGGTTTGTGGTTTGATTGCAAGATAGAAAATAAAATGCCTGGCATTTATGCTTTTATTATTATTGGTGTTGCGATCAGGTAAGAGTCTTGTTAGTGAATAAGACTGGTCGTGTTGTATGTTTGTGGTTCACTAAAAAGAAGCAGTCAATTTATTTGCGAATAACTCTGCATTCACACCATGACGTAATTACTGTACTAAATGACATCGTGGTCATTCTACAATCTGCGTAATTTAAGTTTGAATGTATTCTTTATATATATATATATATATATATATATATATATATATATATATATATATATATATATATATATATATATATATATATATATATATATATATATATATATACACTCACCGGCCACTTTATTAGGTACACCTGTCCAACTGCTCCTTAACACTTAATTTCTAAGCAGCCAATCACATGGCGGCAACTCAGTGCATTTAGGCATGTAGACATGGTCAAGACAATCTCCTGCAGTTCAAACCGAGCATCAGTATGGGGAAGAAAGGTGATTTGAGTGACTTTGAACGTGGCATGATTGTTGGTGCCAGAAGGGCTGGTCTGAGTATTTCAGAAACTGCTAATCTACTGGGATTTTCACGCACAACCATCTCTAGGGTTTACAGAGAATGGTCCGAAAAAGAAAAAACATCCAGTGAGCGGCAGTTCTGTGGGCGGAAATGCCTTGTTGATTCCAGAGGTCAGAGGAGAATGGCCAGACTGGTTCGAGCTGATAGAAGGGCAACAGTGACTCAAATAACCACCCGTTACAACCAAGGTGGGCAGAAGAGCATCTCTGAACGCACAGTACGTCGAACTTTGAGGCAGATGGGCTACAGCAGCAAAAGACCACACCGGGTGCCACTCCTTTCAGCTAAGAACAGGAAACTGAGGCTACAATTTGCACAAGCTCATCGAAATTGGACAATAGCAGATTTGGAAAACGTTGCCTGGTCTGATGAGTCTCGATTTCTGCTGCGACATTCGGATGGTAGGGTCAGAATTTGGCGTCTACAACTTGAAAGCATGGATCCATCCTCCCTTGTATCAACGGTTCAGGCTGGTGGTGGTGGTGTTATGGTGTGGGGAATATTTTCTTGGCACTCTTTGGGCCCCTTGGTACCAATTGAGCATCGTTGCAACGCCACAGCCTACCTGAGTATTGTTGCTGACCATGTCCATCCCTTTATGACCACAATGTACCCAACTTCTGATGGCTACTTTCAGCAGGATAATGCGCCATGTCATAAAGCTGGAATCATCTCAGACTGGTTTCTTGAACATGACAATGAGTTCGCTGTACTCAAATGGCCTCCACAGTCACCAGATCTCAATCCAATAGAGCATCTTTGGGATGTGGTGGAACAGGAGATTCGCATCATGGATGTGCAGCCGACAAATCTGCGGCAACTGTGTGATGCCATCATGTCAATATGGACCAAACTCCCTGAGGAATGCTTCCAGCACCTTGTTGAATCTATGCCACGAAGAATTGAGGCAGTTCTGAAGGCAAAAGGGGGTCCAACCCGTTACTAGCATGGGGTACCTAATAAAGTGGCCGGTGAGTGTATATATAATATATAATATATAATATATATATATATATATATATATATATATATATATATAATATATATAATATATATATATACACATATATAATATATATATACACACACACACACTCACCTAAAGGATTATTAGGAACACCTTTTCAATTTCTCATGCAATTATCTAATCAAACAATCACATGGCAGTTGTTTCAATGCATATAGGGGTGTGGTCCTGGTCAAGAAAATCTCCTAAACTCCAAACTGATTGTCAGAATGGGAAAGAAAGGTGATTTAACCAATTTTGAGCGTGGCATGGTTGTTGGTACCAGAAGGGCCGGTCTGAGTATTTCACAATCTGCTCAGTTACTGGGATTTTCACGCACAACCATTTCTAGGGTTTACAAAGAATGGTGTGAAAAGGGAAAAACATCCAGTATGCGGCAGTCCTGTGGGCGAAAATGTCTTGTTGATGCTAGAGATCAGAGGAGAATGGGTCGACTAATTCAAGCTGACAGAAGAGCAACTTTGACTGAAATAACCACGTGTTACAACCGAGGTATGCAGCAAAGCATTTGTGAAGCCACAACACGCACAACCTTGAGGCGGATGGGCTCCAACAGCAGAAGACCCCACCGGGTACCACTCATCTCCTCTACAAATAGGAAAAAGAGGATACAATTTGCAAGAGCTCACCAAAATTGGACAGTTGAAGACTGGAAAAATATTGCCTGGTCTGATGAGTCTCGATTTCTGTTGAGACATTCAGATGGTAGAGTCAGAATTTGGCGTAAACAGAATGAGAACATGGATCCATCATGCCTTGTTGCCACTGTGCAGGCTGGTGTTTGTGGTGTAATGGTGTGGGGGATGTTTTCTTGGCACACTTTAGGCCCCTTAGTGCCAATTGGGCATTGTTTAAATGCCACGGTCTACCTGAGCATTGTTTCTGACCATGTCCATCCCTTTATGCCCACCATGTACCCATCCTCGGATGGCTACTTCCAGCAGGATAATGCACCATGTCACAAAGCTTGAGTCATTTCAAATTGGTTTCTTGAACATGACAATGAGTTCACTGTACTAAAATGGCCCCCACAGTCACCAGATCTCAACCCAATAGAGCATCTTTGGGATGTGGTGGCACGGGAGCTTTGTGCCCTGGATGTGCATCCCACAAATCTCCATCAACTGCAAGATGCTATCCTATTAATATGGGCCAACATTTCTAAAGAATGCTTTCAGCACCTTGTTGAATCAATGCCACGTAGAATTAAAGCAGTTCTGAAGGCGAAAGGGGTCAAACACAGTATTAGTATGGTGTTCCTAATAATCCTTTAGGTGAGTGTATATATAAGTGGAATGTATCACAATCTATAACCAATGACAGAAATTATGTGATCAACGATTGGATGTGTGAGTGGAGCCGGGCTAATTAGCATATTCATACAACCGTAGATACTAAATGAGACCAGAGTGTCGAGTTACATTCAAGCTATTTAAAAGCACAAAAAACTTATTTTTCTTGGAAAACACTTTTAAATGCATAATTTAGGTGATACAATTTTTAAGGGATAAAATTATTGACTTCAGAGAGACTTTAAGACATTAAGAATAGTCAGTTAAATGAATAATAACACTGAATATCGCAAAATAACTGCTTATCTACATTTTACTGCTGAAGCCGATGCCATTTTGAATGATTCTCTATGACATTGCAGTGGCCATGTGGTGGAGCTCTCAGAAATATATTATTACAAGCTGTATAAAAGTGTGAACAAAATGTAATTCGTAAGTGGATGCAGCTTTCTTCTAAATGAGTTGCTTTGTATGTTTTAATGCTATTTATCAGAACATCTGTATTTTGACTCCACTCTAATCGTATAAGCAACACTCAATGTTTCTTTAGTCTATACAAAGTTCCTGCGATGCATATTTATGTTTTCCGTTGCCGAAGATAGGGTCAGAACTGGCTCAAAGCATGCATGCGAGGTTTCACGTTTCTCTTTTAGCGCATGGTCTGAAATGCCAACCCCACGCAGCACAGACAAACTGTCACAATGCGTCCTTGCTAATTCGTTCCAGGATGAGTGTGTTTGCTCACAGGTCTGCACACACACGCTCACTGTGACATAGCATCTCTCTGTAAAACACATGATCCCAGCAGAAGCATGCTGAAACGTCGAGTTCTGCGAATCACTGGAATAGTCAAGAGATCCCTGACATGCTTGGCACCTTGTACAGCTTTGCAGTTGACAAAATTGATGTATTAGAGGTTACACCACTCGTGACCTTATTTCTAATTTTAGATCCAGCCCACCCCCACTTTCCGACCTCCATTATCCCCCACAGGTGTCACACTGAAGGGCTCGAGGAGGCTGATCCCAAATCAGTCATGAATTTGATATGTTGGGTGAGCAAGACATGGACTTCAGCAGCTTTCAAGAAAGACTGAAAAGAAGAAACCGTGAGAAGAGTTGAGCAAGATGAAACGGATCGAGAAAGGAAGCAGAGGGAGCCCAAGCACGAGTGTTGTGGGTGTGCTGGGAGCCGGAGGGACGTGTGTGGATGTCATCTGGCCATCAGTCATGCGGAGAGGCCCCCGGGGGCCCGTGCTTATACCAAAAGCAGCTGCGTGGAAAAGAGCCTTAGGAGACTACAGTACTTTCATGGCCTGTCGCATCCTCTAACCTCTCCAACATCAACAACCCCTACACTGCACATTCCTGCTCAAACGCTCCGTAATCCGTCAAACAACACGCTGTCAGCTGAGAAATACCCAATACTTGTGTTATCGAGCATGGCTAATGTTTTATTTTATGCTGCTCTGTGAATTTAATTTAATCTAAAACGTTACGTCCAAGCTGGTGTTGCTGATGTAGCGTCTAGTTTACAAAATGTTCTATGACTACCTGTCAATTCAACATTTATTTTGTTAAGTATATACATAAACAGACATCACATATATAACATATGTATACAAGTATAGATGCATGCATTTTTATTTATTTATATATATATATATATATATATATAATATACACACTAACGTTAAAAATTGGGGTCAGAAAGATTTTGTTTGATTTTTTTGGTTTTTAAAAACTGTGATATTGTAAAATATGATTACAATTTAAAATAACTTTTTTTATTTTTAATATATTTAAAAATGTCATGTTTTCCTGTGTGTAAAGCTGAATTTTCAGCATCATTACTCCAGTCTTCAGTGTCACATGATCCTTCTGAAATCATTCAATATGCTGATTTGATGCTCAAGAAACAATTATTATAAATTTGACAACATTGTAGAAACCTAATGACAAACATGATATCATTTTGATGATAAAATGAAAATTCTTGCAAAATGTGTTTACAGAGATGAAAGCGGTCCAATAATTCGCCTTAACTATACATTTAATACTGCTAAACAAACTAAACGTGTTTACATTGATAAGTTTTATCTTCTTAAAATAATACGAAAAACTAATTTTGTATATCTTGAAATGCATGTCATTAAACAATGGTTTAAGTCTCAATAGACAACATAACAGTCAGTTGTAAGCATGTTTTTAACTAAAGAGAACCGTTCATAAGATTGTTCATTCAGGAATCAGTTGGCCAACACTATTCACTGACTATTCTGGTTGTGCGTATTATTTCGTTTAGTAAAAATAAATGGTGTTCTTTGTTTTCGTCATGCTTTAAGGCTGTTCGCCGGCAGCATCCCCAGAGTGACGTTCATCAGCATGGGAGGCTTCATTTTCCTCGGCGCATATGAGAAAGTGCGCCGTACGCTTTTATAAACCCCCTCTCCATGGAACAGTGTGTCGGATTCCTCAACCCAAACCCTGACTGTACGGCCAGCACTGCAAGGCGAGGTCAGAGACCAGCACTGCAGACGAGTGGAGGTCGGTCAAATCTGACTGAGAAGCGCAGCCTCTGTCCCAGTTTGAACCGCTGGTCTGGAGTCCAATGCTAGGACACCTGGTGTCTGGATAAAAAGATCACATAACAAAAGGGTTTGCATTCCTGCTCATCAGTGCACAACAGATTGAGTTTAACAGCCCGAATTCCACTTATGTTGCCCCAACAGATCGGGTTCAAACTCAAATGTCATTTTTGCAAACCTATGTGAATCGATTAAAAAAAGTATTTTTTTGCAAAAACGAATTGGCGCTGGTCCTTTGTGTGCTTCAGTCATGAATGCACTAATTTGTAACAAGTTAAAATGCGTAACCAATATTATTCCAGTAGATTATTATAACATGTCAAGTCTAGACTTTGATCCCCAAGCTTAAGATAGTTGCTCTACCTGCTTCACTATTATTAGCTGAAAAAACACAAGAGTCGAGCAGAATGCACAGAAAGACGGATTAGTCCACAGGTGTGAATGTTTGTCTGACCTGTCATGAGGCTTGGGGCACAAGTACAATACTGAAACGTTCAAAACGTCCAGTCACCTTACACTGGTATGTGCTTTCTGTCCTAACACACACTCCAAAAATACAGAAGCATGACTTCAGCAAAATCATTACAGAGTGATTTAGTTTATTGGGTTTCTTAAAGCAAATGTGTGAGGGCACTAACTTAAGTATTTTCAATGAGTGCATCAAAATAAGGACACAAACCAGAGGGAGTAAAAGAGCAACATGTGACTTTAATAAACACTTGTCATTTTGACACTTCAACAGTTTTAGCCATGTGGGTGAACAGCTGTGATTAGAGTTCATTTCAATAAATTAATCTGGTATGACCCACACATCTGTAGAGTTAACAGATGTGAACTAGTGAGTTTCTAGATTACACAACCAGTTCCCCACAGTATCAAAGCACTGCTATGGTCAGTTTCAACTTTTGGGGGTTAAACTGGCATTTGCTGTAATCGAACTTTACAAAACTTTCCCCTGGTTTAGTGGTAGAGATGTTTCACTATTTGGCTTAAAAACCTTGGCTGTTGACATGAACCGGTTTGGCTCAGGCTAACCAACAAAAACCAAATGTAGCTTCGCATTAGTTGCTTTAGTCCTGAGACTATGAGAGCTTAGCTGATGAGGGGTTCACTTATTCCCGTTTTTTTTTTTTTTTTCCCTTTGAATGTAGACATTCTGTGTGGTTGAAGGAAGACCCTGAAGGCCAGCACACGTAGCTTGAGTTTTTTTGTAGACGCTTTTTCCCTTTCATGATTTGGCAGCATTCTGCTTTTCTGTTAGCTAAAAGTCAGTTAGAACAAATCTCTCTAAATGTTAATTGTTGGATCATTTGTTATTTTCCCAAATGTTAAAAAAGGCGGTCAACAAATACATTTAAAAATTAGGTTCAAATACCACAGGTGTGTAGCGAAGCAGCTTTTGGTGCCACGTACGGTTGATAACGGAAGAGCCTCGATTGCATCAGAATTTCAGGCTGTAAAAATGTTCAATTCATGTGTTATAAGAGTCCTCAAAGTGCTTACATTTTCCCTTATGCCAATATTTGCAATTTCTGTACCATAACAGACCTGAAATTTCAATGCCCAGCTTTTTCTTCATCACAGACCAGAACATCATATATTCTGACAAAGGAATATTCCATGTTAAACACCAGTTAGTGATGACAAATACAATACTTGTCTTTGTTGTCTGCCCATAGACTGCTATTGTAATGCCTTTTTCTACACAAGTTTGTAAAAACAAGCAAAAACAATAAGTATGAATTGAAATAAATTTTGTGGTAAATGACACAAAGCTGTGTGGTGGAGAGAAATTTACGGTCACTTCTGATCTAATTTAAAGCATCCTTGCTGAATAAAAGTATTAAAAACCTTAAGCCTAAAAAACAAAATTATTACAGAGTACAGACCCCAAAAACATTTGATCTTTTCTATTACTTTTGAAGATTTTAAATTCCATTACTTTTCAAGGCATCAAAAAAAAATCCCTGATATTTCCAGGTTTTCTGACCATGGGAACCCTGGATCTTATTTAACATAGAATATTCCTTTAAGACGGCCTATTATGATCATTGGGTTATTTCAACTTTCAAGTGCATGACAAAATTCCCATTTGTGAAAGGAAAAGTATACAGACATCTCCCAACAAAACACGTGGATTCTTTGATCTTGCAATAAGGCACTGCTTATAAAACTGGGAAAACCAGGTCTGTAAAAAAAATGAAATAAAATAACCACTCTGATCTCACCATGCAGCGAATAGAGTTAAACACTCTTTTGTAAAAGTTCTAGAATACATACATTCATATATTTATATATGAAAACTCTTATGTACAGCTCAAAGCCCAACGTTATAGCACTCTGTCATACATTTTGCATGCGTCAAATGCAAGCCACATTTCTGAAGTGTGAACAAAGCCTCCCTGAGGAGGATTATATCTATATACATCATTAACGCTCGCATGGGACGCCATCATCCCACTCAAGCTTCGCCTTCAAACTCCGGACGCCCCTATTCTGCATTCAGATAGACGGGGGCAGATTTGTCTGTGCCCCTCAGTGTGAGGTAGCAGTTCTCAGTGCAAAAAAAAATCAAATAAAAAAAAAGAGTGATGGTGCGGTGTTAGTCACTGGCCTGCCCGAAGGATTCACTCTCGCTTAGGGTGGCATCGGGGGTATGAGCGTGTCCGTTGGGTAATAGAGTCTGTGTAAGCTCTGACCCAATGTCACAGTCCCCAGACAGGAGCTTTACTGGCCGATGGTAGGTCTCTTCAAGTGAGGGAGGTGTGTCTGACCGATTCACCAACAGTCCTGTAAGAGAAATTAGAAAATAAGTTGTGAAAAACAAGAAATATTATGTATTAAGTCAATGTGAAGTCAATCATCAAGACACAAATCAATTAAAATGTGTTTTTGCTAAGTGATGGCAGTAGTCGTTATTTATGGGACATGAATGAGACGACTTAAATTTATGGCTATCTAAAACACAGCCACGGAGCAAAGGATTGACGAATCCGTTCCCTCATCATTCTCACCTTTCCGCTCGTACTGGTGCGATGAGGGCGATGTTGTCACCCTGTCGTGGTTGGTGGGAAAGATGGGAGTTTGACACTCTTTCCTGACCCCGTTGGGTGTGCCATTGCAGTGTGTTTCAGTGTTGTGGGTGGTGAACGTTGATGTCTGCTGATACTCCAGGCCTGAAGGGGGCGCTAACCCATGAGGGAGGTAGTTGCAGTGTTTGGAGTAACTTGTACCGTTTTCCAGACAGTCTGAACACACATCATAGCCTGAAGCGAAAGAAGCGATGTTATGTGAAGATCATTTAAACGGACACATTCAAAAAAATCATCTATTTTGTAAATGAAGGTTATAGATATTATTGTGAACTATTAATCATTGCATAAGTTGTTTAAGTTTTTTAACTTGTACGGTTTAAGGCAGGACTTTTTTTTAAATAATTAAATAATTTAGTCGCTTAAACCCCGCCCCTTTCTTACAATCCACTTCAAGCACGCATTAGAGTGCACCACCCAAATCTCACAATCCAATCAACCCCGCACTACATTTTCTACCCTAATTTTATATAAACTACATTCACAAGGACAAATTTCTCGTCATTAATATTTTAGACATGCAAATTTCCATGATTTTTCCAGATCAATTTTTACAATTTCTTCTAATTCCTTGAGATTTCCATGTTTTCAGTGATCATGGGAATCCTGTATTAAATGACTGTTCATGTGTGTATGACTTTTTGAATTTCGTAAACACTGTGATTTTATGTTTTAGCCATAAAGCAAGAATCCCAAACGGAATCTCCAATAATAGAATCCCGCAGAAAGCTTCGCAAATATCCGAAGAATACATTCCTAAAGTTCTACATATTTTTGACTGAACTGATCATAATTTAAGCTGCCAAGTAGAATATATTACCATTGTCATTACTCTCCATTTAAAAAATTTTGCATAATTTAAATATATTCCTGGTTTTTTCTGTCAGGATCTACAAGAGAAGCGTGGATACTGTACCATTGTTTTCTATGTGTCCGTTGGGTTGAGATCCGCCATTGGACTCCACTCGTATACACACGTCCTGTCTCTCTGATAAAGTGCCCTGAGAGGACAGGTAACTGGGGACATCAGGAGGGACTATTGTCTCGTCTATAAAAGGCAAGAGCGAAGGTTTTAAATAAAAGTCTTGTGATGTAAAAACAAAAGCAAACAAAGAAACAAACCAAATCTGTGTGAATATACACACCTGTGTTTACACTGCACTCCTCGCTCTTCTTCCTCGTCTGGTAGATAATACACACCCAAACTAGTGATGTCACCACAATACTGGTAACCACAGCTATGACAATGATTCCAACAGTAACCGTGCTGGGGCTTGTAAAAGGCGCACAGTCCTCGAACCGCTGGTAAACACTGAGCTGGCAGTGAGCTCGCTCTGTGCCGAGGGTGTTGGACATGACACACGTGTAGCGTCCTGCGTCCTCAAAGGTGGTGGTGCCGATCACCAAGAGCTGATTCCCTGGAGTGAAGTGGTGACGGTCGCTGGGACGAAGAGGCTCCTCCCCCTTTAGCCAGGTGATGCGAGGAGGTGGGCTGCCCAAAGCCTTGCACTGCAACGCAACAGTTTCGCCCACCACCACATTTCTATCCTCCATTTCCTGTGCCAGATGAGGGGTCTCTGCAGGAAGATTACAGGGAATAGTTATTGAATTACATTACATAATAAGTGAATTTGTCCAAGTACTTAAAATTCCTTAAATGGTTCGACATTGGGGTTTAGTTCATGTCACAGCTGCGAATCATAATTGTATTGGACAAAAAAATTCTCCTTACGGTACAAGATAAGTCTTTTTGGAAAACGTACATTTTTAAATTTGCTTAAATGGTATTTTGTCAACTTTAAGGACCACACTAGAATTATAGATATCAGTTCCATATAAAAAAAAAAAAAGGAGTCTGATTTCTGAACAAATGACTCCTTTGAACTGGTTCTTTCACTGAAAATAGACTGATTTCTGAACAAATGATTCCTTTGAACTGGTTCTTTTCAGTGAAAATAAACAAAGCAGAATCAGCATTGTCCAATTCCTGAATGAATGAGTGATTTTTAGTGAATCAAAAATAAACAGTGGAACCACTGTAGTCAGATTTCCAAATGAATTATGCTTTTTGAACTGATTTGTTTTAGAGAATGAAAACATGTGTGACCAAGTGTAGTCCAATTCCTGAACAAATGACTCTTATGAACTTGTGCTTTTTAGTGAATCAAAAACATACATCACCAATGTAGTCTTATTTCCAAATGAATGACTTTCAAAGGACATATGTATATGAATCTGAAACGATTGACTACCAGAGTCAATTCTTTTTAGTGAATCAAAAACAAAGCCCAGTTTAGGTCAAATACCACATAATGTTCACACTAAAATGAGTATTTCACTGTTTCTGCCTAGCAATAACTCAGTCGAGAGCTCAGAAACACTCAAAAATACCACTATGTGAGCCCTCAGCACTTCCTCTACTGCCTGTGACCTCTTTCCTGACCTTTCACCTTCAACCAGCACATAAAGCCCAGCTGCTTCAGACGGGGAAACAAAAGAAAACATTCCTACGTAGAACTAAGCAGCGGTTACCAAAACTCCAACAGCTTAATAAACAAATCTAAATTCCACAATGTAAATATTACAAAAATGACCTTACCTAGCACTGTTAGAGTGACATTGGCGGAGATCATGCCCGCCGTGTTTTTGGCTGTGCAGCTGTACACGCCCATATCCTCAGGCTTCACGTCCATGATGAAGAAGACATCATCGTCAGGCATCACACGCATGCGGCGCTCTCGGGCGGCAGGGAAATCCGTGCCGCCATCTTTCTGCCACGCCACCTGGGGAGTCGGATGCCCTTCGGCCGCGCACTCCAACCGCGCCTTCGTGCCCGTGCGGATCGTGATGTCGCGTGGGGTCTTGACGAATGAAGGCAGCACTGTGCGCATAGAAAAGCAAAGGGAAATTAGCCCTAGCCAGGATTATTCGCATAATGTTGCTGCATCAGCACCAAACAAGCCCAGCATTCATAGCTGTGACTAACTCAATTGGTGATGGGAAATGGCTTGATTTGGATGGGCATGAAACCAAAAATGCCTCAGGACAATCAATTTGCATCTGTTGCTCCAACTGACAAGGCATGTAATCCAAATGCACTGCTAGCAGCAGAGAAGCTCAAAAGTTCCCGAATTCGAGCGGCACAGTTCGGACTGAATGTTCAAACCCAGTTTTGCTGGTACAATTCAAACTATGCTTTCACTGAAAGAAAAGCTCTGAGAAAATAGTGCATGATAGGAACCGGTGCGATTTGTACGTTTAAAGAATTGCACGAAGACAGCCTTAAAATTGCCTTTAAAAGTGAAGAATTTCAGACTTTACATTATAAATGTATAAAGTACTGTTTAAATATATAAACATTATTATATTAGATATGTATAAGCATGTATGTTATTTAAATGATAAATTATATAAACATTATAATATTATATATGCATAATATTATATAAATATTATGTACATTATATAAATATATATATATATATATTAACAACAACTTTAATTCGTAATACATTACTAAAATAATATATAATATTCCGGATTTGGAAAAATCCATTATTACAAATGAAACTGAACTAAACTAGACCCAAAAATATTTATAAAACTGTATAATATGTATTATTAAACAAATATTTTAAGCCTTTAAAGAGATTATTTATTTAATTTTTTGTTGAGTTTAAAAGTTAATGAATGACTATTGTGTATTAAGCATACACTGACATTTAAAAAGCAATGAAATCATTAATTGCAATTATTTGTTTGACAATTAAATTATTCCACTGGAACAAAGGATCTTTGAATGATGGTATGACTGATGGTCAAACTGAAAAGTACAGCTATGTAGATTAGGCGTGTTAAATGTACCGTTCACAGTGACGCGGGCCTTGTTAGAGTAGGAAGAGCCGAAGTGGTTACTGATGATGCACTGGTAGCGGCCCTCATGGTTGAAGGTGACGTGCCGGAGGTGGAGGATAGTGGTGTACTCCATCACCCCTCCGTCACTGGCCCGCACATGGGCGAAGTTCTCCACCTCAGCTTGGCGTAGCGTCTCCTGGTCCTTGCGCCAGGTGAAGGTCATGGGTGAGCTGCTGCTGCTGGCAGCCGTGCAGGTCAGACGCACATCTTTGCCCAATACTGCTGCCGTGGTGACAGGGTGGACCGTGATCTTGGGTTTGGGAAGATCATCTGGGAGGAAGTCAATGCATAGACACATTTGAACACATCTCAAGATTAAGTTCTTTCTTTTTGTGACTTGTTTGTTTGTCATAGACTATAGATGTAGGATATAGCACTGCTTACGACAAACAAAGCTCTGTGGTGGAGCCTGGTAGATGCTGGTGCCCTTTAAGTTCTCTGGGTGGGCACATGTGGCCTGAACGCCAGGCTGCAGCCCTCGTGTTACCAGCCACTCCGGAAACCAGTCCAGCTGGCAGTCGCACAGAAAACTATCGCTCTGAATATGACTGCAGAAAGAGGGAATGAAAGAGTCTCAGCCTGATGGAGATGATTTGACAGAATTAAATGATTGTGCACTTTCATGTCGTCACATAGTAGCATCCAAAAAAAAAAAGACTGATTTAATATAAACATAATATCAATTTTTTTTTAAAAAAATATATAAAGTTATTCAAAATTTCAGACTGAAATGTTTAAGTATGGTATTTCAAAAACAATATTATGGCCAAAGGTTTGGGGTTGGTAAGATTTTTTTGAAGTTACCAAGGCTGCATTTTATTTGTTCAAAAATACAGTAAAACAGTAATATTGTGAAATATTATTACAATGGAAATAAACGGTTTTCTATTTCAATACATCTTAAAATGTAATGTATTCCAGGGATGTCAAAGAATGATTTCTAAAAGGATCACGTGACGCTGAAAATTCATTTAATATGCTGATTTGATGCTTAAAAAACATTTCTTATTACCATTAATGTTGAAAACAGTTGTGCTGCTTAATATTTTTGTGGAAACTGATAAAAAAAATTCTGGATTATCTGATGTTTTCCTGTCACTTTTGATTAATTGAATGCATCCTTAATAAAAATGTAAAGTGGTCTTAAGTGCACTTAAAATAAACAATTAATAATTAAAGTGTCATTAGTGATGGCATTCTACGATTTCCTTAAAAGGAAACTAAACATTTCATCATGACTTGTATGTGCATGCGTGTGTATTAATCGCAATTATTTGACTGTTAACCGTCAGCCAAACATTCTAACCGGATGAGTGGTTGTGCGTGTGAAAAGGAGCACGTGTTTAATGGGACTCACAGGTAACGCAGGTTCTTCATCTTACTGAATGCCTCGGGTTGGATGGAGCGGATGGCATTTTCCCCCAAGTTCCTGTTGAGAGATTAAACGGGGCCCTCAGGCGTGACGAAAAGAGGACATGGGAATGTTCGCATACAGCTGCTGCACTCGCATGCAAATCTGCAGCCTATTTTTATACGGATAACTCCGAACAAGGTGGAAAGACCCTAAAATCAGAGTTACAGCGTCTGCAGAAATGCTTAAAAATTCCATTTCTTCTACGAAACTGACCATATGCTCCATAACTGTGTTCCTGTGCAAGTTAAAGCTGGCTCTAACGAGACAAGAGCAGCTGGCCTTGCAAACCACCCCGTCCTCTCCTTTTACAAAGACACTATTAAATTGCTAGCAGCCCTCTTAAGCATTTACTTTTGGCAGTAAGTGCAGAACGGCATTGTGGGATACTCACAGGTGCTCCAGAGCCTCCAGGCCCGAGAAGGCTTTCTTGGCCACCGACTTGATCTTGTTTCCAAACAGAGTTCTGCCGTTTCCAGACACGCAGGGCGAGATAAACGAGTGGGAAGAGAGAGAGAGAGAGAGCACAATTAGTTGGGCTGAATCTGATAAGAGAGGGGGATTGTGGGATTGGAAATCCGAACTGTGTAGAGATTAGGAGGAGGGTGAGGAATCGGGGACCGGCGCAGCTCTTCAAAGCGTACTTTTATCTTTATTAGAATTTAATAGCGATGACAAGGTGGAGCCCAGAGCTCGAGGTCACATGAAAAGGAGCTTCAGTGGTTGGAGGACGGCACGGCTTGTAAAGTAATAAAAGTGGCCTTGTCAAGGCTGTGGTTCAAACCCCCTTGTAGAGGCTAATCCTGCTCGCTCTTCAAAAGCAGCCGTACACACACGCACCGCGGGACGGCGAAGAGGAACGGCCTCCTTCGGGGGATGTAACCCCCAACCCAGATGACACGATTTCCATTCTTAAACATGTTGGACCAAAATCAAGCCCCTGATCAGTGCACTTCCTGTCCAAGAGGGCTCGGGACTCCTCCGTCAGCACCGTGAAAGCCAGCACCTCCTCATATAAACCAGATTTGACACTTGACAATGGTGTCGTTTCAATCAGGGGATGATCTTCCTGACCTTGGATGGGCGGATATTGGCTCACAATCTTGAGACGTGTCTAGGGCTGTCGCATGCTGTGATAAACATGACCTTCACAGCAGCAAAAAAAAAAAAGTAAAGATGCACCGATATTAAAATTACGGCTGATAATGATAGTCTGATCATTATTTCCATGTTATGGTTGATAACCAATAAATTACCAATGTTAAAAATCTATATAAATCTATAAAAAGCTTTTAAAAAAATCTGGATTTTATAAAAATAAAGTGAAAACTAAACTCATTTTTAAATGCAACAAGGCATCACAACATAGTACTGTTAGATTTGTTAAAAATCTGTAGCTTTTTCAAAGCGATTTTGTGATTTGCTAAAGATTACAATGTTCCCTTTGTAATTAAATTATTAGTGATAATAAAAATCAACGATGACGGCAAAGGTAATGTAAATGTAAAAATAGGGGAAATCAACATGCGGAATTATTATTGATGGAAACCAATAACATGTTTTTTTTAAAAACACTTTACAATAAGGTCCCAACTATCAATGTGCAATACATTTGTTACAATATCTATTAATCTTTGTTAAAGCTACACTGTGTAACTATTTTAGTTTATTCTTAGCTAAAAACACTTAGTTCTTTCAAAAATATATGTGCTCATTAATGTATATTTACTTCGTTCAAGTAATAAAGTATTCTCGTGAGTGTAAAATATGCCATTGAAAACACATACGGGTAAGGGGTTCTAATGTCGGTCGCCATGTTGCCCCTCCATCTTGAAAGTACATTAGCCAAAGAGGGACATACCCGTTAATTCAAGCTTCGCCTTTCGTGTTTTAACACTCGACGGCACCGTGTCGAATGTGGACGAGGTCGAACTGGAAGCCATGTTAATCTTGGACAACATTGGCCACCGTAGGAGTTAAAACGAAATCGGAATTGAGAGGAACAGAAACTAATATTCACTGGATGGTCATATACCTTTTCACCGCTAGATGGGGGTAAAAATCACACAGTGTAGCTTTAATAAAAGGGTTATTTTAGCTCAGGTCCATTAAATAATATTAACAGATAATATAAACTTTTGATTTTTAAAAATGTACTAGTAAATTTAGAAATGAACATTAAGATTAAGAAATGCTTTAGAAGTATTATTCATTGTTAGTGCATGTTAACTAACATAGTTAAAGGTTGTGTAGGTAGAAATTTATAAAAAACTTTTTTCCAAATTTGTTTAAACTTTTTATATATATCAATGCATAATTAAAATCTAAGTACTCTGAAAAAAAAGAGTATAAAAATCGATTGACTCTAGACCGTTTAATCTGCATTAAACACAGCTCATTATTTCGAACCGGGACGAAACAACGGATTGGCCTAGGCGACTGTCACTCTCTCGCAACCATGGCAACCACCCCTTCGCCACACAGGACCTGCCCTTTTGCGCGCACTCGTTTGGTTTGTGTAATTCAGCCACGGAACCTAGGATTACCAAAACAATGGCAGAGAAAGAACAATCTAAGTCCACATTTGCAGTTCACGAAGGCAACCCAGTCAAAAAAAAAGGAAGTCATTTACATTACAAGAAAAGGTAATGAACAAAAAGTTGTTGGATAAACAAAGAAATAAAACTCGGGTGAATATCGGCGTGGCTTTCCAGCGTTGGCGAGAACTGAGGGACCTCAAGGGGCTGAAAAGTGACGCCTTGATGGCTTCATTTCTGCTGGACAGGTAAATCTTTCTTTTTGTATTTAGATCATACAGATTTTTTTGTTTATCTTTTCAAGAAGCATGCGTCATTAGCACACGTAGCTGCCTAATATACATAGCATTACTCAGCGAGCCGTAGTAGAGACGGTAAATAATAGACTTAGCTCAAGATGATAGCTGTAGTGTTGAATTGTGCATAATTTTGTTTAGATAACTAAATGTAGGTTTAACAGATAGTAGGTCTAACGTTACTCCGCATCCTGGTATTTTTCTTAGTATTATATTTACCCTCTGTCTAACTCTTTTAACATGTTTACCATGATTTATCATTTTTTTCATCTTTGTTTTGTTTTTATATTCTAGACCGATGTTTACTGATGTCTTTATCGTGTATCTTTGTGTGTCGTACACACTATGTTGTATGTGTGTGTTAATATTTTGTGTTATAAATCTTACACGAAATTCATCTACATCACAGTGTAAATGATGGCAATGGAACAACGTGTATCACGCAACCCGTGTTTAGCTTTGCCTTATAGATAACTAGCTCGTTAGCGAATCAATAAATATATATTGTAAAGTTTACCAATATCAATATGCTAGTTTGATAGTGAGTAATAAAATACAACTTATTTGTTTAACTTCATAATGATAAAGTTAGATTTTTTTATTTACATGTGTGTCTGACATGATGTCACTACATGCACTCGTTCCTCTACTCTTCGCTCGTCTCAGGTAAATAATGCGTCTTCAGCTCAGCTGTCAGAGTTGCTCGTTCATGTGATTTGGGGGTGTGGCTTTGGAAGGAGACCAGAAGGGAGGGGGTGAAGTGAATGGAAATAATGAGCTGTCTTTAAAACAGTCGTGAGAGGTCTACAGACACTCGATTTTTATACTTTCTTTTTCAGAGTACTTGGATTTTAATTATGCATTGATATATATATAGAAAGTCTAAACAAATTTTGAATTTTTTTTTAATAAATTTCTTACCTACACAACCTTTAACTAGTATGAACAAATAAACCTTACTATAAAGTATTACCAAATAATATAGTTTTATAAAGTATAAAAATGTACATTCTAAGAAATTATGTCATTATAAAAGAGCCAAAAAAATATTGTATCATATTAAAGAGCCATTCAATGTCTCTTTATTAAATAAAGCATTCATTTAATTGTCAAAAATGATAATAAAAATTAAATCAAATATACCACGGCTATAGTTAAAGGGGTGGTTTACTGCTTTTTTTATTGCATGATTGTGTTTATGGGGTGCAATTTAACATGTATTCGTGGTTTTTCTTTTTTAAAAAGTCTTATTTTTCATAAATTTCACCTTTATTGTAAGCCTCTTTCTCCTCTATAATTTGAACGACCGGTTGACTTCCTGATTCTATGAAACCACTCCCTCAGAAACATGCAATGGGCTCAGATTGGTTAGTTTGGGCCGGTATGTTGTGATTGGCTAAACTGCGTAGCGTACGTTGTCCGGAACCGCCACGCCCCTTACATTTACGGGCATGAGTTTCATGTGCTCCGGTTAATGTAAATAATGGTGGCGATACTGCCGTATCAGTTTGAGGCCGAATCAGACCCAGAAAGCGGCGATGAAGAGAGTCAAACAGAACCACCCCAAACACGGCTGTTACAAAACGTTTCTGAATGGTACGTTTTTGAATTATTATTATTCTATTCTTCTATTATTACATAAGAAGTTTGATACCCTGTTATACTTGAAAATGCTACTGCTGCTTGTTAGCTTTTTGAGATCCGTTTTTATCTTGATGAAACATTTTAAACAAATGATTACAGTTTTAAACAAGTAATACAGTTTTTTAAAGTTATTGTTTTATCGATATAATGAACAACCGTTTAGCTATTAACAAAACTTAGTTTACTCTGTGTATCGTTTTCTTAGCATCGATATAACTGGCTACTATCTGGTTTTAACGTTGGAACAGCTTCAGGTTTTAGCAACAGTTTCTTGTGGAATCCGGTATTGAATTGTTGGAGATTCAGGAAGCTGTCTTCAGTGAAATGTGCCGTACAAAGAGCTAAATTACGATTGTAATTGTCAGAAACATTATCAAACATAAATTGTAGCCATTGTTGACGAACTACAGCGTCCGTAGTAAGCCCGAACACAGAAGACCTAACAGCTGGATGAAAATAACACACTTTCGACGGCACGGCTAGTCTCTCCTGTAACTCTTCCTCTTCGGCAAAGCTGCAGAAATATGACATGCCCTTTTTTGCGTATTCCGGAGGGAGGGTTGATGCAAATGTATGGGTTAGTGACAGCTGTAGTCCCAATCGAGTCGTTTTTGTAGGCATTTACACTTCCTGATTTTTAAAAGACGATATCTCTGCTTACATTGAACTTTCAGTGCTGCAACTTCGCAGATAATGTTCATGCACCAACACCAACATTACACACTATTTAAAATGAAAAAAGTGAAATCGCAATCAACCACCCCTTTAAGTTTCCTGAGTCACCTAGTTTATTCAACATGTGCCCAGAAACCCCAGCCTCTGCCGTGCCTGTCAGCGGACTGATGGTCTGTGTGTGTGTGCGACAGCATCTGTCATCTCCTGAAAGACTAAGACATCACCTCCACTCATCTCCTCAGGCCCCCCCACCATTCCTGAAGCAACCACCCATCTGCAGGTCATCCTCTGGGCAGCCTCGAGCCCTGGGCGTCCTCACCAACCCTATCATTCAAAAGCTCTAGTATTCCAAATAGAAATGATTGAAATAGATGCTAACTGGATCCATAGACATCACGGGCAGGGTCACACGGATTCGGTGTGCGAAGATTTGGAGCGTACAAATGATCAAAGTCGACTAAAACTTGACTCGTTCTCTCATTTTGAACTATAGAAATGGCCTCGTCTTTTGGGAAGAAAACAATGGAAACGACTTTGATGTTGTGCGCATCGCTCTCTAATTCTCACTCGCATATTCCCAGGTTGGGTGAATAGGCTTTCTGGCAGGGTGGCTGTCAGGATTTGGCGAGGGATGTGCATCAACAGGCGGCTTCCGCAGATTTGCGAACCTCCGCTCCCATAACAAAAGGCGCAGAGCGGGGGCGTTTGATGTGTGTGAACACACCCCCTCCACCGCCTGCCTCCCTTTATATGCCCTCGCTGATTCCATCACAACAGCAAAGCCAAGAGCTCCTATCGGTCAATGATGAAAAGCGTTCGCTTCAGTACTCAAACTCAAATGACCTCCACCGCTAAGACTTCCCTTCCCAAATCTGCACTGCATAAAATATGAGCCCCGTGCAAGATGCGGATTGAGGTTACCTGCGCTTCCTCTTCTTTTTGAGTCAATAAACATGACATCTTCTTGGAAAAGTGTGGCCTGATTTTGTACTATGCAATTTGATGTTTATTGTGGAGCAGGATATTAGGGATTTCAATTGTCATGGTTGCAACTGGTTTAAGAAGGTCCAAAAATGTAAGTGCAGAGGAAAAGGAAAGAGCATAACACTCACAGCTTGTTGAGGTTTTCGAGGCCAGTGAAGGCCCCATTGGTGTCCTCTATAGTGCCAGAGATGTCATTGTGATTCAACTCCCTGCAGAGAAGAAAAAAAAGAGATTAGAGAAGAGACAGAGAATATGGAACATTTTTACATTTGCTAAGCTCCGCCCACCTTGGTTGCTGTTGTTAAAGTTTAGATCTTCCCCGAAATGTGCCGGAAACTTCCATGAACAGTGATTTTTATTAAATGTATACATAAATTGGATACTATATGTCTCTGGAAAATATTCTTTTGTGAGCTAGAATGAAGTTTGAAGCACTTATCTGCCATTCTTTAAATAATTTTGTAAAAATTTACATATATAAATGCATTTTTAAATTACATTTTAAATGTTTATAAAAATAATTGCATTCATTTTATTTAAAATTTATTTTATATGTACATAAAATAAAATTCAATTTCTGTAGAACAAAATGAGGTAGGATTGGTCAGTAATGTTTTAGAGGCGGTGCTTAGCGGAGGGTCAATTCCTCGTCCATATACCGCTGACAGATGTTCAGCAATGGCACAAGCTGCCCTGGACACCTGGTTAAAAACAAGAACGTCCAACAACACTCTCTTTCTTGCTTTCTCTCCCTCTCTTTCCCTCTGCCAACCAAGCACATTCTTTTCTTTGTGTATTGTGACATTAAGGAGCGCAGCAACGCACAGGCCAATGCATGAATAATGCATGACAGCTGAAAGCGTCTTGCACAAACACAACTCTTTCACACAGTTGCACACATATACTCACTCTGACAGCCGTTTGAATCCGTCACCGCACCAACCATGTTGGCAGGTAAAGGCATATGGGCATACACATAAAACAGCTTCAGACGAATCTCAAACAAGCCTGGACGGTGCCGGCGGCCTGCCTACGAGACCCTAACTTTCTGATGAAAATCTCTAAACATGACGGATGTTGGCTGGCCTGTTCCTGTCATTTAAATAATCATGCTTTTGAATACATTTTCACTGAAACTTGGGACTTAAAGCCGTAAAGTATACAGTTTTTGCATGCAACTACTACAAACAATAGATGGCTGTTTGTATGAGGGGATAAAGAGATTCTCACATCGCAGACACTGAACAAAAATTAAACTTTCTAGTAGGGCTGCAACAACGAATTGATAAAAATCGATAAAATTCGATTATTAAAAGAGTTGGCAACGAATTTAATTATCGATTCGTTGTGTCACGTGACTATTACGCCACTCAATCAGTCGTGGAGATGTTTGAGTAAAAAAAAAAAAAAATTTGAGTTGAGCGAGGATTGGAGCAAAAATACAAAATAAAAAAAGAGCAGAGCGGAGGTAGAGGAAAGACCATCGGAGAGACCCGTAACGTTATTCTGAAATACATGGCGGAGGCAGAGAAATCAGAACGACCCAAGTCATCCAATGTGTGGGAGCATTTCACACTAAATAAATCGAAAAAGTGTGTTAATTCAAGATATGCAAAAGCGACATGGCATGGTACGGGAGCACCACGGTGATGATTCAGCACCTAAAGCGTAAACATGTTGGGGTCCTTGATGAGGAGGGAGTTAAACAGCAGGGTAAGTCACTACAGACTCCTACTTTATTTCCGTTTTGAAGTGAGGAACGTAACGTACCTCCAGTAGCTCTTCTGGTGTTGGCGTTTACTCGTTATCCAGCTTGACAAGCAGGACAGGTTAACATTAGCTCGTTAAAAATAACCGTAGTAAAGCAGGGGTGGTATAGTTTGCAAGACTAAAGACACGTTCTTATTCACTTGCCTTTTTTGGCCCATTAATTTTTCAATCTGTTGTCGTGTATATTCTGTGCTTTGTCCCATATGGGTTATTGTTGACAAATATATTTGTGTGTGTTGTCCTTTCATTTTAAAGTTATTTTATAACACTTGGTGATCTTAAACGGTGTTTAAATGTGGTGTATAAGTAAGGAATAATTGACGACAGGCCGTTGAATTATTATAAAAATAGAGTGGCCGTTACACATCGGGTGTGCATTATTTTTCTAATAATTCAACGGCCCGGAGTCAACAATTCCACAACAGTTACCACACCTCGAAACACTGTTTAGATGATGCATTTCAAGACGTTTGTCAAGTTTTAGTCATTAAAACGCTTGTATGTAGGACAAAATTTCTTACGCATCTAATCCCATGCCACCATTGCTAATTCCAAAACGTAATTTTACAGATTTAAAAGAGAGAGAGAGAGAGAGAGAGAGAGAGAGAGAGAGGAGAGAGAGAGAGAGAGAGAGAGAGAGGGGAGTCTCATGTTGCAATGAGACAGAAAAGCATGTGTGTCCCGTCAATATTATTTATTTATTAATTCAATTAGTTTATTCTTTTTTTTCTATTATTGACAGTAGACTAGCCTAATAAATGAAACACAAAGCCCTTTTAACAAGTAGGCCTATCAACAATTATTTATTTGTTATATTATCTGCAATAATTACGAAAACACGTGCAGCAGGACGGGTTTGTTGTTTATAAATTAAGGTTATACATCTTTTTGTGCACTTTATTTAAAAAAAGCCTATATATTTGGCATACATGTGTATGTTTTTTTGTGTTAGTCAATTTTTTTATTATTACTTATGAACAGCTCAGGGATGTTCAAGGAGCAACCGGTGTGTACTTTCTGAAGATTTTTTACACTGTGAATTTGCACTGTCAGTTCTGTTTTTGAATAAAGGGTTGGAAATTAATGATTTTTTGGGGTTTTTATCCGATTCATCGAAAAAATAATCGACAGATTAATCTATTGAAATAATCGTTAGATGCAGCCCTACTTTCTAGTGCGCATGTGTTCGTGCACACTCTCAAATGGAGTATACATTGAAAGGCTGAAAAGCATTCGCATCAAAACTCATGTATACTTTGGGCTTTAGATGGTATAAGGTGAGGTCACATTTACCGTTGTTCTGTGAATTTTCGTGGGTGAAATCCTGTCATTTCAATAGGGATCCACGCAATCAGGAATGTCACGTGAGGGAGTATGATTTAACTATAAATTTTTTATTATAAATTTGCAAATGCGCCACATTGACATTTGAAAGTGAATTCTGTGTGAGCTGTGCTTCAAACACCGCTACACTAGTGATCGCACCTTTACAATGTTTTGGTGGACTTTTAATGGTATTCTATTTTTGATGAAGAGTAATCATCTCATAGTACCATGGAATTACAATCTGATGCCATTTTCGTAAGGGGTCCCTGTGTTTCTATGCTATTAAAAAAAGATTGTTGACGCTGAAAAAGCTGAGAGGGTGGAGGGATTTAGCCAGTTCCCTCCGGGCTAACAACCGCCCCCTTGGCTCTTTCTGTTACTTTCCCTCCATGCCTGGGCTCGGCTGCCAATTTCCTATTCTTTCTGGCTGGCTGCTTGTGAATGGACCCTGGCTTGTTAATGACAGTTAGGGCGGAGGCCCCCAGGCCTGACCCCCACCTCCTCGGCTAAAAGACGGTCCGGTTCTGGTCTCTCACACCCGACCAGGGCTTCTCTCGCCCGGGCAGAAGCGCGCACCAATTAAAACCTCCCCTGCTTCTTTTCAACGGGAGCCCCAGCAAGGCACTAAGGCCATGATTAGATTAGAACTGGCCCAGAGAGCGAGTGAGGGAGAGAGAACGATATAAAGGAAATCAAGCAAGTAAGACATAAAAGAAGGACGGAACAAAAGAAAACAGAGGCCCTCACAATCGCACTTCACAGGCCCCTTCCCCCCACACTCTGCCCACTGCCAGCAGCGCTGAGGGCCGTGTTGTGCCTTGGCTTGTCACCCTACTGTGAAAAAGCCTTCAACTAAGAAACTAAAGACAGAATTCTTCTCTCTTTTCTCTTTTGAGACACTGAAAGAGGGGGGCATGAAGTGGCGGTTGAGACTTTGTGTGTCTATAGAAGTCAGACCTTAGAGTTGGTCTCCCATAATGCCTTTCACTGCGTGGGGGGGGGGGGGGGGGTGGGGTTGCCTCTACTAGGAGGCCTTAAGCAGGGTGCACATGTGCATCCAACTTTGGTGGGAACCAACAAGGAAACAAAGAGGAAAAGAAACCAGAAAGTTTTCTCACCAGATTTAATGGCTAACGGCTACTTTAGCAAATGCCACTAAATCAATCAACACGTTTTTCTGCCACAGTTTTAATTCATTTAGAAACTAAGATCGTTTTGTGTACCCATTTCATGAAGGGAAACACTGTCTAGAATGATTGATTTCAATGGGGAAGGTGTTACTGACACGTGCATATGTAGGCTTTTTATTATATTTGGACAGGCAGGACTCTTATTTCTATGTATATTTGTACTATTTTTATTTTATCAGTATTATATTGACTCAGTGTGACAGAGCAGTGGCATAATGGTTTGGCATGTAGACTTCCAAACCACTGTGCCGCAACTTTGACACTATCGAGTGTTCTTCACATGCAGGATTAGTCTTAGTTCAGGATCCCAGAGGTTTCCTCACAGGGTAAGAACACTTACAGCGTACGTAGGGAACTAAGGCCTCTGAACGCTCCCTCCATGATGTGAATGATGAAATTGTGTCCCAAACGCAGCGAGATCAAATTCACCAGCTTGGCAAAACTACCCTCAGACAGCTTCGTCAGGTTATTATAGGACAAGTTCCTGAAAAAAATGGAAAACAAACAAGAACTGTTCAACTTTTGCATGTCCATATTATGGTATCCTCAATTAGCTTTTTCAATGTTTATCACAGAAGGTTGATGTCTCAATCAGGCAGTCTTGTCCGCAATACAATAACAGCCATGTCATAAACCCATCTACAAAATCATGGCGGACCACTCAGCTGATACCACAGTCAACATGCCCTACCAATAAAGCCTTGTTACCCCCACAACGGAGAAGAGTGTTAGCTAGAGGAAGATATCGCACAATACGCTTGACATGACTGAGCAGTGTATACACACATTCACCCAGATAAGATCACTTTCACTCAGGTACAGATCTCTGCGTAACACTTGGCAGACATATACGTGGAGGATTACGCTGTTTTCTTTAACTAGCATCAGGAGAGATGAGTGAAAACGGTGCTGAGCTCCTAAGCGCTGGCAATCCCGTGCATCATTAGGGGATAAACAGAGCTTATCTACAGCAAGACGAGGAGTGTTGAGCGTTTAGTGCACTAGGTGATACTCCGGACAAATGCTTCCGTGTAATGTAAAGATTGGGTGCGATTACATTTTTTTTTTTACCAGCCATCAAATTTGAACAATAATCCTCTTGTAGATTATATTTTGTTATATACACTACCGTTCAAAAGTTTGGGGTAAGTTCGATTTTGTTTCAAGAAATGAATAAGTCTATTCAGCAAGGATGCATTAATCTGATCAAAAGTGACAGTAAAGACATTTACAGTGTTACAAAAGATTCAAATAAATGCTGTTCTTTTGAATTTTCTATTCATGAAAGAATCCCGAATGTTTTCACAAAACTATGAAGCAGCACAACTGTTTTCAACATTGATGATCATTAAAAAAATATATGTTACTTGAAGACCAAATCGGCATATTAGAATGATTTTTGAAGGATCATGTGACACTGAAGACTGGAGTAATGATGCTGAAAATTCAGCTTTGGCATCACAGGAGTAAATTACAATGTATTAAAATAGAAAACAGTTATTTTAAATCGTAATAATATTTCACAACACTGTTTTTACTGTATTTTTGATCAAATAAACGCAGCATTGGTGAGCATAAGAGACTTCTTTCAAAAACATTTTTCAAAAAATCGTACCAACCCCAAACCTTAAATGGTAGTGTATATATGAATAAATATCTGAAAAGCATCTTAAAAAGAGCAGATTGTCATAGATTCTAAATCATAAATGTCATTCTAACATTCATCAAGCAACATTGTAGCAATGTATTTCAGAGAAACTCTACAATAAATGTAGCCTGACTTCGTCATACTCATATTCTGGTCAGAACATGAGTCTGATACTGGTCCATAGGGCTTTGATTATGAGGCGTGTCTTAACCGAACCAGGAAAAACAACAACTCTGCACTCAATTGGATAGACCGACAACCAATCAGAGGAACGCAGTAAGTGACGTATGTTGAGCAACGCATAGTTATCAAACAGAACTCTGGAAAAAGTATGAAAAAAATAAGGAGTGTTAACAATCTTTGCCGGTGTTGCAAAAAGAACTTAAGCATTCGCGGAGTAGGCCTACTTGCATGCAAACACGAAAAGCATTTTTGAAAGAAAAAATACGTTTGAGGACGTGATGATTACGTTATTGGATGGATTATCTGTCCATCATCGTATAAAGCCCGCCCTGGCAATTTGATTGGTCCGACCATTTTTTGGCTGATCATAATTACTCCTCAATGGATCGAGTCCAGACCGAACTTCCCGACCAAAAAATGTTGTGGGCGGGGTTCGGGCTGGCATCCAGGCTACAATAAATGCACACATACAGGTGAAACTCATATATTCTGCAAAATATTGTGCAAAAGTATGTGTATTTCAGTAATTCAAATGAAAAGGTGAAACTAATATATATAACTGTATACATATGCATAATTATACTTTTCAGAGGGCCGATATTTCTGTATTTAAAAATCCTTTTTTTATTGATTTCATGTAATATTCTAATTTTCTGAGATTTTGAATTTGGGGTTTTCATAAACTGTAAGCCATAATCATGAACCATATTCTAATTTTTCGACTTTCACCTGTATGTCTTAAACCATAAAAGTTGCAATAATTAATTATATGGTTCTTATAATTTTAAATAAATATATATATATAAATGCAATAAATAATTAAATAAAATTGTATTATTCTTTAAACAAGAAATAAATGTACATTATTATTTTCAGTTACATTTGTTGATTCAAGTTTTATTTTTTAATATACTGAAGAAGAACGAGTAGTAGAGGAAATGAGTGAAATCTCACAGTTCTCGGAGTCTCTCACAGAAGCCCCAGCCCTCAGGGTTAAAGTAAGAGATAGAGTTGTTGGAAAGGTAGAGTTGCAGGAGCGACTCCAGACCATACAGAGAGCCGCTGTTCACCTCCCGCAGATTGTTATAGTCCAAGTGCCTACAGATGAAAAATGCACACAATATAATAACTGTGTGATGCAAAGAGATTCACAACATGTGGTGGATGTATATTTTATTGCAGGTCATTTTGGTTAGAAATGTCAGTTAAAAAATATAAATGGTCTATTGTGACAACTATTAATAATTATGTATATGTGGTAACAAGATTCGGACTCACAGAACCCTCATCCGGGCCAGACCCCAGAACGCCCCATCCGTCAGCTTGCTGATGTTGTTTCTCTGAAGCTTGAGAACTTCTAAACTACTCAAACCTTGGAAGGTGAGTCCCTCGATCAACCGCAACCTGTTCCTGCTTAGCTCCCTACAAAACACAATTAGAATGTGATTAAAATAAACGACCAAAAAGGTACTTGAGGAAATGTCCACAGCATGATATTCTGAAGGCATACAAAAAATAACGGTGGCATCTATGGTTTCATATAGAACCTTTAACATCCATGGAACCTTTCCATTGGACAAAAAGTGGAAAAAGGTTTTTTTCCCACTGGGACAAAATGGTTCTTTTAAGAACCTTTAATTGAAAGGTTCTTTAGGAATCCAAAATGGTTCTTATATTTTTGAAAACGTATTGTAAAAAGATAGCATGTCCGGTTGACCATCAGGTCAAATAAAGCAGCTCTGCTCCCTCTTTGATGTCATTACTAACTAACCTATTGTTCTCGCTCACCAACATAGCTGTGGTTTTGTGGTTGCTGAAATGCACTCCAGGTGTGTGTGAGAGGTTTAATAAGAGCTTATGTTGCCACATTCATACATAGATTTAGTATCACTCTGTCCACCTGAAGAACAAAGCATATTTTTGATGGAAGTCTGATATGAGCAGAAACAAAGAGCTTAGGTACAGATGGTTACGCTTGGGGCAAAGAGGGATCCATAGATCTGCAGTGGAGTTAAAGAATTGTTCTGCTCTGATGTTTACCAGTGGTCTTCTGACCATGAATGCTGATACGTTTAATATAACATCTGGAAACAAGTGTTGGGGGAGGTAAACCTTTAAACTGTAGCTTCCAAAGCTGGTGAATAATTTAAAATATAGTTTAAACTACTCGTACATTAAACGTTGATTAACTGACCTTTTGAAAACGCAGTTGCACAATAACAACAATTGAACAAATTACTTTATACTAATCTGACCAAGTCAAAAACAGTAGTATAAAGATGTAGCGGTTTGTCACATCACCCTTGGGTTTACATTTAAAATGTTCTTGTGTTAGAAAACAGCTAGAAAAAGTAAAACGCAGCATACAGTGGATCATGCCATGAAAAAAAAGCAGAGCGAATTGTGCTACAATTGAAACTAAATGCATTTAAAGAATCAAATAGCAAAAGGGTTTTACTATGTTGCCACTTTAATTAAAGCACATATGTTAACAATAAAAACTAAAAACAATAATAATAATAATTGGGGTCAGTAAAAAAAGTCATGTTTTTTTAAAGTATAAATATTAATTATTATACATATAATTATTTAATATTATAAATAACTTTTTTATTTTAATATATTTTAAAATGTAATTTATTTCTGTTATGGCAAAGTTGACATTTCAGTCTTCAGTGTCACGTGATCCTTCAGAAATCATTTTAATATGCTGATTTAGTGCTCAAGAAACATTTATTATTAATGTTGAAAACAGTTGTGCTGCTTAAAGGTGCAGTAAGTGATTTCTGAAAAATGCTGTTGATATTCTAAAAAAACAAAACAAACAAAAAAAACACCAAAACAATCACACCCCTACCCAAAAGGATCTCAACCCTTGATAGCTCCGCCTCCAAATTTACAAACACACTATGCAACACAGGCACCTCCCACCTAATGAGTCTATACAACCCTTACTGCTGATTGGCTACAAGTGTGTTTTAGCACTAGGTCCAATCCATTCAACAGCGTTTCTCAGAAATCACTTGGAAACGGTGATCTTTTTTTTTTTTTCAGGATTCTTCAATGAATAAAGTTCAAAAGCGACGCATTTATTTAAAATATAATTTTTTAGTAACATTAAATGTCTTCAGTGTCACTTTTGATCAACTAAGTAAGTCCTTGTCCTTAGAAAGTATTAATTTCTTTGTTTCTGACCCCAATCCTTTAAGCGTATGAATGGACAGTATAGAGCACTCACAGTTGTGTGAGCTTGGGCAGCTCCAGGCCTTTAACGGGAAGGTGGGTCAGTCGGTTCCGGCTAAGTCTGAGGATCTGCAGACTCCCGGCGAGGTTCTTAAGCGCCCCGAACTCCAGATGAGCAATCCTATTACTGCTCAGGTGCCTACAGAGATGAAATATCACGCTTCAGATTCCGAAAGAATACAGTGTTACATGAACACAGATGTTCACAGTTATATCTATTTGAAAGAGAGAGAATGAGTGGGTTTCTTACAGGTCCTTGATTTGTAACCCCGGAGGGAAGCAGTGCTCTCTCAGCTCTGTGATGTCATTATTACTCAGATCTAGCGTCTCCAGAGCAGAGAAGTTCTGCAGCAGGCTCCCCTCCAGTCTGTGGATTTTATTATGGTGCCTAGAAGGGGAAAAAAGAACACGTCTATTACAACTAACTCTATACACAGCTGTACAAACCTTCACTGAGTGTTTAATATGGCTTCATGTGACACTCTGGACAGATTACATACTAATCTATGTTTTAATGCCAACACAGATGAGGCAAACGAATGGAATATCCTGACAAAAACTAAGACTGTAGATCTATCCTTGGTCAATCTAGATTTATAATTCTCACGTCACGTTATAGCAGTGTTCTTCAGTTTATTAGCGCATAGGCAACTAGGTTAAACTATATGTTGGCCCACATATCTGCGCTGATAGGCAGTTGGCTGCCACATGAGGCTCTTTCGGAGAGAATGTTTCAATAGGGCTTTGAAGCCCAATGGGGGCTTGTTTCCACACACGCCTTCAGAAGTGCCAAGTGACTGTGGCTAGATACGGTAACTTGATTTGTCAACACACACATGCAAAGGCACAAACACATACAGGCCTGGAATCCCAAACAAAAACCAAGCAATGGTGACAAATATCAGTCAGATGAAAGATTCATCTAAACCTGTGTATGTCTGTTTCCGTACATAAAGCTTTGGGTGCAACACAAGAGATTAACGACAGACTAAATATATTATGACTCAAATAACTTCTAAGACAACTATATGCCTCTTCATTTCAGCTTTTTTCACACCAAGTGAAAGACAAGATTTTGAACCAAAACAATGCATTTCTATGATATGCATTACACCTTATTTTTGCACTGGACTCTGTGTTAATACTTTTGATGTACAAAATGTTGTATGTTTGCAAATATTTTAGTTGTTTTTAGTCAGAAAAGTGTGTAAAATCCACTTTTTCCCCAAATCTTACATCATAAATTGGATTTGCATTAGAGCCGCTGTGAAGTGATAGGATTAGTTTGTGCATATTTTAACATTAGTTTCGTTTAGTAAAAAATTTGGTATCCAATCTTTTTTTAATGTTATGCACTGTATTCGGATTAGATCGTGAACACTTGTTTTGTTTGCGAATATTTCAAACTCTTGTTTTGACTCAATTCAGTCAAAAGTAAAACTTAAGAGTGAACTTTGTCTTTTCTTGTCATTTAGTTAGTCAGGCTCGGTGTGAACTGTTGTTAATGTGGTAAAGACAAATCAATAACAGTTTTTTCTCAAGGGGGCTTTGGATTTCTGTCCTTCCCCCTTTTTTCTTTGCTTCTTTTTCTCTTTAGGGTTGAGGCATGAGAAAGCAGCTGACTTAAGAATCACACTTGTTTTTGCCGGCCACTGAAGGAATGGCGAGGTCAAGCTCTCCACATCTGGAATTTGTTTTGGGGTAGTTTCAGAGTAAGCCATCCCCGCACTGGAGGATGGGACAGTACTAAAGAACAAAAAAGAAAAGAAAATCTCCCTCTATTAAACTTGCTACTAAATAACAAAAAAAAGTAACAGAGAGGGCTTAAGGAAATGACGTTGCATAAGATGAAAGCTTAGGTTACAAGCTTTGGGGTAAATACCGTGGGATATGAATATGGTTCATTCAACACCATAACATATATGAATGTACCTTTCAATATTTCTATCAATGTGGAATTATTATCTGCTACCATTTCTATATCATGGTACCGCCACAGTACTCATTTTGCACGGATACAATGGGCCAACTGAACCTCATATTGAAATATTCTCCATACCGAATATGAGAAATATTAGGTCAAACCTGAAACATCCTCCATTGAAGCTGGCTAGTCATGCTCAACGCTTCAGCACCTGCACTATGATCAATGCTAACAGGAAACCCTACAAAGACCAGGCAGACAGGCCCATACAGCGAAGACGAGTCTGTGCTGGAACAACAAAGCCTCTCTTCAATTCGGTAATCCACATACTGCTAAATCTCCGGTAACAACGGTCCTGTCTGAGCCAATGAGGGATTCGCTCTGGTGCTCTATTCTGTGGGAGCCTAATAGACCAGCAAGGCCTTTCCCAGTGAAGACGGGACCCGGCAGACACGCAGATGCTCCCTGGGTTGACCGTTAAGCTGGAATTCTGGGTGGGAATTGTGAGAAGAGGGGAAAAAGAAAGAGGAATGGAAGGACAGAAGAAAGAGCGAGGGAGAACGACGGAAGGAAAGAGAAAAGGAGGGAGTACCCCCACTGTCCCACCTGAATAAACAGACAGAGGGTATGGATGAGGACGTGTGCTGTGCTTACCGCCCTACAGGATGTTCCTGTGACTAACAGAGCACTGAGACTCCACTGAGTAGCAGGTCAGCAGCTGGTGACCTTCTCCGGGCAAAAAAAAACATGCTGACGTTAAACGAGAGGAACGGTCCACTCTCATGCGCTGGCCATCCCAGGCCTGAATCAGTTTTAAAGTGGGACTGCTGGGATCTGCTCAGATCTAGGATCAGACTTACCACATCTGGGTTACAGCAGATCCGAAAACAGACCCAAGGCAAACCGATACTTAACAAATAGTTTACAAAGACTTTGCTTGTGGTTTAGTTGTTTTTCTTACACTTGTTTGGGTTAAACTGAAATACTATAGCTGGATTCCAAACCAACGTCTGGATCAGTGTCGGAATCAGTTGTTGGGGAGAGAGAGAGAGTGTGGGAGCTGAATGTCTTAGCCGGTTAATCCAACCAAAGCAGCACCGCACAAAGGATAAGAAGGTTAGCTGCTTTAGGCAGCATTGATTGGCTTATCTGCTTGATGAACTCTGAAAATGAGGAGAAGAAATGGTGTGGAAGGTTTGTGAAGGGTGTTCTGAGCCCTCAAAGATTGTTTCAGGTAGGGATGGCTCGGAATGGTCGAGTAGTAGTTAGTCCAACAACTAACAAGACTTTTATTCCCTTTTATTTGTTTTAAAGGGATAATTCACCCAAATCACCCATTATGTCATTACAAATCTGTGACTTATTTCGTTTAGCAGAAAACCAAGATAGATAGACCGACAGACAGAATAATTCCATACCCTTACAAGTACCACTCCTATAGCTAGCAAACCAGATTTTTCAGAGTCTTGAACAATTAAATTTCAACAATTATCTAAAAAACAAGTCTAAATGAATAGTTCTTCAGTTAGTCAGTTAACACCGCTTAGTCAAATTTAAAAAAAATATATATACTCTTTTTTTAGTTTTTCACAACCCTAACATTAGTCAGGGGAGCCAAATAATTTGTTATTGGTGGATCCATAAAGCAGCAATAGTAACAGGTTTGTCCATACCAACAAAAAAGGACACATGGTCGTTTGAGCGGTGTCACTTTACAGTGTTTCCCACAGAATTAGATTCTATGTGTGGTGGTGTGGGGTTTTTTGGGGGGGGGGGGGGGCCTTTAATAAAGGCGGCCTTTATTTTGCACCCTTTGTTTGAACATTTTATTTTACGGGCCTTTCTGAAAAAAATATTCCAATGCCCCATCATATGGGCTTGTTTGTGTGATAGACTACAGGCCCTGTACTAAATGTAACAATTATTAAACACTATATTAAATTTAAATAACAAATTAGATTTATAAATTACCAGCTTTTCAAAACAACAATTGCAATGTGAATTTTAACAAATTATACAAATATTTTAAACTATTTGTGCTAAAAAGTGCAAAACATAACAACTGAAACAACAACAACTGAATTTTAACAAACACTTTACAACTATAAAACAATGAAGTGCAAAATAAAGTGCAAAACAACATTGTCAAAATGCAGAGGTGCGAATTTACAAAATGAAAAGCAGGCTACTTTTGCCATGATGACTGAATGTTAATAATCCCTAAAAAGCTGACATCATCGCTATCTCAAACATCTCTGTTATTATCAATGAAGCTGAATGCACAATGAATATTTCACAATATCTACACTTTGTTTGTTATAATTAGAGGATTTGCCAGCATGCAGAATTCAGCACTGAACAAAAAGTCAGTTTTGAGCGGTGATGGGAGTCTATCTTAAATGCTTCTGATTGGCCGTTGTGTTTAAGAAATCAACACATATGTCTGTGATTGGCTACATCGCTCACGCTGGAAACATGTTACAAATAGAAACTCTGGCCAGTAAATCGTTTCAATTGTGTTTAGTTGTTCTTTCTGCAATAGATTAATAACAATTTATTAGTTTTTATATGTTTTATTCATTGATATTTATAATTTGCGGGAGTCCTGTGAATCGTTTTATTCTCCCACAGCCCGCGCACACAGAGTGAGTGCATTACCACCCGCGCTCGCACTCGGCCATCAAATCTAGTCCCACGCCGCACGTCTCTAGATCAAGGGCCCGGCCCGAGGATGGCGGCGAGAAATATTGGCCCAAGTTCTGCCCCCGGCAGAGAATTTAAGCTATAAACAGGACAGAGTAACAAGGCAGGCTTCGCTCATACATTTTTTGACGACGTAACGTTAGTTAAGACGTGTGTTGCTTTTAGGCGGCCGCCTTAGTTACAAAGTGCTTCGGGAAACCCTGAATCTAATGGAAACGCGACAGCGTTTAACATAGAATAACTTATCAGAGTTGTTTTGCAGCAGTGTTCATTACAACCATTCAACTCCGGATTGATTCTGGAATATTCGCTGGGAAAATAAGCTCCGCAGTGACCGCAACAATCCGTCCTCCAACGCATGCTCAGGTTGTTTTGAGACTGTGCTCGAAGAGGAGGCGGGGCTATTCGTGCGCGCCTCCGTTGTCAGTTTGTGTGAGAGAGAGAGAGAGAGGGGGAGCAAGCTGCGCGCAGCTCTACAATAAAATGCAATTTTACCCATATTAAATAGTTTAAAAATCTGAAAATCAATCCGTGGCGGTCAGCGTTGATATTGTGGCGGCCCGCCACAAATTAATGAATGTATGGGAAACCCTGCTTTATGACAATAAATCAATACATTTTGGCCAATTTAATATTTAAGAATATTACTTTTGGCGACAAAACAACATTTTATATATCAGTGATTTATTGTGATTTTTATTTGGCTATTATATATCCTAAAAAGATATAAATATTTAACTTCTTATATAACTTTTGTGTATATATATATATATATATATATATATATATATATATATACACACAAAAAGTTATATAAGAAGTTAAATATTTATATCTTTTTATATACATATTTTATTTTTTTGTATAGATACATTTTGAGTGTAATTAGTAACTATGGCAAATTTATGCCATAGTAAAAAGTCGTTGAACAGATATTGATATAATATCAAGATCAATAAAGCGGTATAACAAATACATGAGGGCTCCAGACCCTCATCCCCCAACCCAAGCCCTACCATACACCTTAAACACCTAGCAAGAGTAACATCTGTCAAACACTTCCCAACAGCTGAGAATCACAATGAACTAAAACGCCACAATGTGCATCTGTACTATATGCTGTGGCAGTAAAAAGTGAGACCAGATGTCCAACATCAAACTGTTTGAATACGACTGTCAGCAGTCAAAGGAAAAGATTAAAATCAGTAGAATGCCAACTCTGCTGTTTAAACACTTCACTAGAGAGAGAGGGAAAGAGAGCGCTACTGTTTAAATGCCGTACTCGGTTCAGATGAAACGGGGCATTGAGGAGTTTGGTGTTGGTGACAGACGAAGCAGTATTTTAGTGCTGGCTCTGTGGCCGTATCACAGGGGGCTGCTGTCCGACAGCATTCCAGCTGGTGAACTCAGAGGGAAGGAATTCTGCGAGCGATCTGAACAAGAGCCACGAGCGGGAGTAGGGTCAGGTGTTCCTCACAGGTGGAAATCGAGAACCCTCGCTCTTTCTGTTCCTGCCCCTTCATCCGTCTGTATCAGTAACCATACGATCTCGCCCCCTTTCCGACTGACCCTCCCCCATTTCTTTTACAGTAAACCATTTGATTTTGACAGCGACAGCTGGGCGTTCTACTACATTCAGCTGTGCGGCTCAAAAAAGACGAGCCCTTCCCGATATGCAGCGACCCTCTATAGCAACAGGCCTCGAACCAGGGCCAAAAAAAGAAGCACCCTTCCATTTGGACCTACATTCCCTGATCATCACCCCCCCCCCCCCCCCCCCCCCCCCATTCCAACCTTTCCCGATATCCTCCAAGCGCAGCTCGGCAGTGTAATATCAAATGTTTCAATCCTGTGAACTGAACTGAGCAGGTTTTTCATCATTTCCGGGAGATGGTGATTAACTGTAAATCAATGAGGTCACACCATGACAGCACAACTGTCCGCTATAAAGACACCGATCGCTTTACCGCTCAAATGAACGAAACATTTGGTAGTAGAAAGATATATTACAGATGGGAACATGATCCGTGCAGAAGACAGATTACTGCTGGAATATCAGTCGGTGTGAAGGAGATACAGGCAAACTGGTGCTCTGAATCAGGGATATACGGACTGAACATGGCTTAAGTCTATAACCAAGCATTATTTAAAGCGTGTAAAGGTAAAATATTTTGATATAAAAGAAATCACTGCTTAAAAACAGCTTTGTTGTCTGCAATCATTTCGCAGTTCTGTTTGTTGACACTTAATAGCACTGAAATTACAGACTTCACCTTTGATATTAGTTTAAGTATAAACCTGATATTCATTACTAATATTTGCAACTTGTGCAAATCTGTCTATGTTACTATAATACTGTGAAAACTCATATTCACAAACCATAAATGCATACCTGGATACTTAGGAAGGAATGGGCTAAACCGCCAAGAAACAAACACAGATACACATGATCACCCCAAATAAGGTAGTAATTCTCCCAGGGTAACGCTAGTAAAAGTTTCACTAACACAGCCAGCAACACTAAACACCATCCAGAGGTGGGAATTTTTAGGCTTGCGTAATCCGATTTAGTAACTAAAACAATATTAAGCAAGTAAAAAGATTTACTTAAATGAAGCCTGATTTGCTCAAATTTAAATATTCCTTAAAGAAAATATAACTGCTCACACCATGCAAACAATAATTTGTGTCATGTATAGAAAGTGCCAACTCAGCAGCATGCGTCATCATAGCGCATCACACACTGATGTTTACTTACAAGAACAGTGTGACGACTGTTGCTGCTGCGTCTCCAAATGATGGGATGGATGTCAGCTCATTGTGGTCAAGCCTCCTGTCAATCAAAAAAACAGGACAAAATCCAGGTTAAATAATATAATTTATTTACAATTTTTTGAATAAAATGTCTTGTAATATACCTCATAGATCTCATATTTAAAATATATATGTGTGTTTTTTGAATAAGTATTTCATATATTTTGATATAAATATATTCATAAATATAATAAATATGATATTATATCATTAATATAATGTAATAATATAATATATGCTTTTCACATACACATACACACACTGAGAGAGAAAGTAGGCCCATCTGGCAGAGGGCCAAACACAGTCCCTCGATGTATTAAATATTTACAGCGCAGGTTAGTGGCTGGTGTCGGGTGATGATGGAAGGCGCTTATAATAGCAAACCTCTTTATTCCCAATCTCCGCCACTTTCAGGACAATAGCCACCAGCTAAAGTACTTAAATATCCAATAGCACTGACAGCACGCTTTAAAATGATTTATGACCGATTGTGGCTAATGGCTGTAATTAACATTATTACACCATTTAATGAACTTCATTCAATTGCCTCTCTCTGTGGGGCTTTAGCTGTGGGAATGTTTTCTAGCCAGGATCAGAAGTGGTTTATATTTTACACATAAAATTAACCAGCACTTCCACTCAGAAACAGAGTTGTCTTATAAATGATATGCTTAAAGATGCGTCATTGTCCTCGAAACAAAAGTTGGCCGTAAACTTTATGAAGCCCGACAACATCCTGTTACAGATCTGGGAAAGTTGCTAGCATGCTAATTGATTTCATTAAGCAGGGACAGATTTACAGCTGACATTGGGCCGATCTACAGGAGGTTTGGACTCTTGAGACATGAAGGGGACATGGGACTGTTCTACTCACACTTCTCTCAGGTCGGGCAGATTGGAGAGGATGTCCATATCGACTGCTGTCAGCTTGTTGTGGCTCAGATTTCTGAGTGAACAAAGAGAGGGAGGGGAAGAGAGAGAGAGAGAAATGTATTAAAACACTTTAGTCAGGCGCTCATAACGGTCGACAGACGTAAAAAGCGGCGACATGAAAACGATCGCATTTCTCTCAAGACCAGACCCATTCAAGCGCCCTAAATCTCGCGCCTCACTATATCTACTTTGCCAGCAGCAGCTTTCAACAACACACCGAACAGTCTATCAGTCCGGTTCATCACTGAAACGTGTCATATCGACACTTATGGCCCATAAATCAGAAACATCAACAGCCTCCTTTAGCGGGACGTCATCTTCATTTCAGGCGGTTCAGGCGAGCACTCATCCAAGGGCTTCAGATCGGGCTTGGCAGAGCGCTGACCTCCTGCTCTCCCTGCTGAAATGTCAGAGATTGATGGCGCTGTGATCTATAAAGCTCCTGTCAGCTCTGTGGTTTCTTCCTTCGCTCCTCGGCTACCGCCTGCTCAGATTTTCCTTTCGGATGGGCCGCACCAATCTTGTATTGTTTATAGTTGGAGTAAATGGTTTAAAAAGCGACTCTTTGACTGAATTTATATTCAATCTTAGGAGATTTTGGCAGTACTTTTTTCCATTTTTTTTATTTATTTTAGAGAATGAGAGAGAATCGCAAATTATTAGCGAAGAAAGCAGGAATGGGAGGCGTCGGCTGAGTCGGATTCAAACAGGAATTTCCCAAACAAACACCAAGGCTCAATATGTCTGGATCATAAAGCATTTTATATTTAAGTGTTATTTGGTGAAATACTACTACAATTAAAAGAAAGAATTATTATGATCAATGTTGAAAATAGATATTGTTGTGAAAACTGATCATTTATTTCAGGATTCCTCAAAAAAAGAGCATACATTTCAAATAGAAATCTTTTGTAACATTATAAATGTCTTTACTTTAACTTGTCAACAATATAACTCATCTTTGCTGAATAAAGTATTCGTTTCTTTTCTTTTTAAACCGTACTGACCCCAAACTGTTAAAAACTTCTCAATGTGTATTTTTACAAGAATATTCCAGGTCAAAGAATTGGATTTTGAAGGAATAAGATAGCTGAATGCTTCATATATTGTGTATACAAATATTGGCGGTTAAATATTGCACTATATTTTTATTATAAGGAATTTTCAGGTTAAATTCAAGTTAAACAATTAACAGTTATGCACGTACAATGGAAGTTGAGTGACTGGGCTTTTGGAAGTAAAGGCCAATAGAAAGTGTAATAAGAAGTGTCCACATGTACAATCCGTTTAGAAAGCGGTTTGTTGCCGCAAACACAAACTATTGACTTTCGGATTATCTTCAACTCCCTGACTAACAGACTCAATGACGCACCCATCTAGCTCCACTTAGTAGAGTTAGCTAGCCGTTTTAATCGGCAGCTCATCTACGCTTGTAAAGAAACAATTGGTTGATTGTTTTTCCATCTGCTGAGTCAAACCCGAGTGAGGATTTGTGGAGCTAGCTGGTTGTAAAGAAGCAGAATTACACCTAAAGTGTGTTTCTCACACAGAGCTGTCAACCCCAGCCATACACAAGCAAACTTGAGATAGAACAGACATCGACTATAGTTAACATTTAGGGTGGTTGTACACCTCCTCAATTCAGCATTGTGCACCAAAGAAAGAATAAACAAAAGGATAAATCTATTTTAATAATGCAGACATCATAATTTAATAATCACACTTTAAGTAGCTCAATCTGTCCCTATTCAATAAAGTTGTGCAAACTAGCAAAGCAATTTACTCTAGTACTTTACTTGGTCTGAACAGGAAAAACTGTGACAATGCTTCTGTGGTTCGGCTCATGTGTGTGTTTGTGTGGAGATAATAACACGGGGTGAGCTGCCCTGAAGGCAATCATCTGACTGGGGTGAACAGCGAAATTACAGTCCTGTACCATGAGCCAATTACCTAATTATACCGAAGCAAAGTGAAAAATTGCAGGCTTTCTTAAAAGAGCCTCACCAGGGGGCACAAATACTGTCGAGAATAACCACGTACGCCCGTGTGGAACTGAGGTTGATAATCTGCTTTAGCCGTTTCCAACCTGCAAATTGCTGGAAATGAGCGTAATGAAACCGTCCATCTCGTCATTCACACGCCGATTACTGACTGATGTTCATATTAGTTTCCACTACAGAATTTTATGGGCTGAAATGGAGACCAAATACAAGGTTAAACAACACCACAATTGTCAACAGCTCTGTCAATCATTAGTGGGTGGAGCTAATAAAGAGGTGGGAAGTATTAGTCATTTAAATGTTTTACTGCTTTACAGCCAAGCAAGACAAAAAGCTCAGACTAGATCTCCTCAGTCTTCATGTTTGGAGAACTGACCTGTTCCTAACCAGCCAAAAAGGAAATGAGAGTGATAATATAATCACAGTGTATAATTCTCAGTCACTCCACTTTGTTTAAGCCGCTTTATCTTATCAGATAACACTAACTTTCACACCTTCAGGCTGACCTTTGGGGCATAAATCACATGGTCGTTGTAACCATACAGCAGGCTTTACTAACGCTCCAGTTTTCCAGTGAGGGTTGATTTAAATGTAAAGTACTTCAGTCTTTTGTGGCTTGTGAAGTCCAAAATGTCAGTTTTGTAGCTCTTAGGCCATGTCTGGCAATCTATACGAAAGTTTGTAATCAGTAAAAATGTTTTTGAAAGACATTGATGAAAAATACAGTAAAAAAAGTCATTAATGTATTTTTAAATAAATAAATAAATGTAATTTATTCCTGTGATGGCAAAGCTGAGTCTTCAGTGTCACATGATCCTTCAGAAATCATTTTAATATGCTGATTTGCTGCTCAAGAAACATTAGGTGAAAAAAAAAAACATTTGGCAAGACATTTGCTCAAGAAAACTGTGCTGCTTAATATTTTTGTGGAAACCATGAAAATTAAATAAATAAAATAATGATTATTTTGAGCTTCCACCTTGTTTAACAAATATTTAAAAATAGACATCAAGTTGTACCATGAGCTCTTTAAGGATTAAAATAGAGTCTTATTAAAATGATTGAAAAAAAGCTTAAATTCATCATATTTCTATATTAAACAACTATTATCTATTTGTGATTACCACTATTTTATTAGACAGTAAGTCAGAAAGGCCAGAAAAACTAAGAAATGAATGAAGAACAAAAAAGTAGCATATCAAATCAACTAATTAAACATCACTATATCTGCAAACTTTATAGTCTTAACCTATTTGTTTTAATGCCTATTAGGATTCAAACTAAACAAAGCCATTGCTCTTTACTCTGAACTAAAACACATCTCCCCTTCCACAGAGAGTCCAGCTGGCCAACTAGACCTTGAAAGGAAACCAGAAACACTGTTGGATCACTAAGAAACTAGTTAGTGCAGTTGAAGGTGAGCGCATTTGCGTTTGCCATCTATCTTCTATAATGCTATCTTCAGGAATTATCCAATCATCCTCAAACTGCTCTCAGATCAGCTCAGAAACTTGCACCCAGTTCAGATTCAGAACAGAGCGCTTACACAATTCTGCATGCCATTTAACCATTTTATAGTCATGCAGACAATAATGACTTCCAACCTAGTAAATTCAACTTCAACTAACAGGCACTGATGTCTATTTTTTCTCTTTTCCATTAAACCTGCAGGCCAACCGCTTCCTATGCCAGGAAACCAGGGTAAGAGAACATTCACACCTAACAAAGGTCAAAGTCATTTAGGAAATGAGCAAAGAAAAAAAACACATTACCAATAACATACAGAATTGTGCAGCTTGTGATTTTAGGCCAGAATATTATCAAATATTAGGTTTTATTTTGGTCACTCACTCAATGACATTATTTGGTCACTGCTTTGAGTGTAAACAACAAGAACCTGTTCATATATTGAAACCAAGTCGTGTTCTGATGTGCTGGTTCAGATATAGAAAATAATATCGAGGTTATAGTTAACAATAAAAAAATTGTAATAAACAATTGACCTTTATTGGAAACAATAAAAACGACTGTTATATCAGTTTTTCCCTCAAAGGCCCATATCATGAGAGAGGCGACCTTTATCTATCCGTCTATCTTTATCACTGATAAGCAAAGTGTGAACTTCGGTCTTTGGAAGTGTGAAATGATGTAAATGATGAAGCTTTATGATGCAGCTGGAAGACAGAAGCATCTTTAATGCACCCTGTTTTAGAGGGCCATAAACTAGTCAAAGAATAACTCTTCTGTCACAGCACTGAACGAAGGAGAGCGCGAGAGACCAGACGGACAGACACTTGCTTCTCTAAAGGCGCACAGCTTGTGCTCCTCTCTCTCTTTTTCCTGCCATAAAGACCATTTACAGCCGAGCAACACCACTGATAGCGAAGCCGGGAGCTTTTGCCGACAGTCCAAACAAAGCACAGAAAAGGGAGCGAGAGTATCAAATCTAGAGTGAAGATGAGATAAAGATCATCAGGAAGTGAACGCTACACGGTGGGAGAGAGAAAATTAAATATGAGGAGAAAAAAGCAACAAACAAAAGAATACGAAGTAACATGAAGCTCGAATCCAAGAGAAACCAGACACATTTTAAAGACATATGACAAAAATTGGCCCAGGAGCCAGTAAGAAAAGGTTCTCTTCTTGCCCCGGGCTGAGCCAGAACCAAATCTACAAATTAATGGCTCACACTTGACTATATACACATTTGTTTCAATTGATCATTTTCTATCATTTAGTGAAAACCCAGAGTTGTAAATATGTCCTGCATAGTTACAGACCAGCCTGAGACAGATTGTTCCAGAAAACTTCAAAGTGAACCGAACAAGTGATCGTTAGATTACAGATTTACCCTGCATATGGTTTATTATCTTAACAGAAAGGAAAACGCTGGAGTAATTGCACTACTAGCTCAACGGAAACATCAGAGTGGTCAACATCAGCAGTATATTCATCATGTACAGTAAAGCGTATATCAAATTTAATTTTGTGGGACTGTATGACCAGCAAGGTCAAACTTGCGTTTGTATGGGAAAATTCAAACGCAAAGAAGGGGAAATATTATATAACAACTAATATTATAATGAACAAAATTACTAAAATTCTAACTTAAAATTATACTAAAATAACACTGATATTGACTAATCTATTTGAACACAATGAGATGTAATATCATCATCATTACTACAAGACAGCAGCAGGGCAGTTAAACATGGGAACGTTAAAAGAAATCAGGAAAAAAAAAAAACCACACTACATTAATCCTCAAAAATGGCTAAATCCTGGATCGACAGAATATCTATGCCTGCTCACTAAGGTATAATGCCATAAATCTTTAGCAAATACATGGAGTATGGGGTTGGAGGGGTAGTCTGTCAGTAACGGTTCCACAGAATGTTAAATAGTGATTTTAGTCTCCAGACCAAATGTGCAGGGGGTGCTCTATAAGGCCTATTCCTCTCACCCCTCCCCTTTCTTTCACTCTTTTTTATGTCTTTTCCAGATCTCCAAACTCTTACCAGATGTACAGAATTCACAGATGAGTCATCCATCACTTCTTAGACACTTAAACAAAGGAGGGGAGCGAAGGAGGTGCTCAAATGTGTCTCAACAGAAAGAGAATCTGGAATATTTGTTTGATCCTGTTGGAATTTCGATTCTGGTTCTGGTGTGGCTATACAATTCCCCTAACCGAGACCTAACACTCTTTATCTAAACTAGTCCGAATTGCACTTACGCAGGGTTTTGGAAGATATCCCACTCGCAGTTCACCGTTAAACGGCTAGTCTTGTGTTTTAAGCACGCTGACAGACAAAAGAAAATGACCGGGGCATAAATCAATGGATAAAAAGTCCTTGAATTCGTGTTAACTCCTCATGAGCGGTGCTAACGGAAGGTGCCGTTAACCTCTGTGCCATGCAGGCCAAGCTAAACACGGCAAGGCACTCCTTTAACTCGCAATCCGATAACGCAAGCAAACTCCACTCCAGGCTACTGCACACACCTGGAGCAAACCAGCTCAGCTTTTACATATGTTTTGTGTTATGCTGTCAAAAATCTAGAATGCGCGGGGATTAATAAAGCATACTGCTCAGATAACGAAATGAACAAGCATCAAAACGAGTTCGACTGCTGATGACATACTCTGACTGGTTTCCACACGTTGAAAGAATAAACAATGGGTCGGAGAAGCAGATCAAGATCTAGGAGTTTCGTCAATGAAAAGCAATGGACCGTGACATTGAACTAACTCTTGTGGCCTGGCCAAAGACGCACCGCACCCTTCACGTACAGGTTTACGTAGCGGCTCCACAACAGGTGACAGGGACCATAAAGAAAAGACCAGTACATAAATCCCGCTTCAGGGTGGTGAGAAAAATCTGGCGGGCTGTTTACCGACCCTAAAAGAGGGGGCCAAACTACACTCACACATGTGGCAACCCAGGTTGCACATACAAACCAACCACCACCCCCTCCGCTTTCAAAACAATCAGGAGGGCCACCAAAGGGTCGTTGTAGTTTACTTTGAGAAATAAGACTCATATGGCTCGTTATTATATCGAGCCAAACTGTTTCCATCACCTCGGTCTTCACAGCAAGCGCACTAAATAAACAGACAAAATCAAAAAGCTATTTAATTAGAAATGCATCTCATTTATCCTGAATGCTGAAGGGTCAGTGCAAAATTGCTTAATTTTTTACTTCAGATGGATCAGATGCAGGAAACATTTTCAATGGACAATAATTCACAAGGAATTCAGACGACTTTTTCAAATTCGCAGATGGAGGACTGTGAAGCCAGTAAGATTACTCATAACATTCATCAGTTAATTCAACCCAACCGTCTCCTCCACTCTCAGGTTAAAAGGATAGTTCATCCAAAAATGAAAACGGTCATCATTTACTCATACTCATGTTGTTTTAAACCTATAAAACTTACTTTTTTCTGTGGAACATAAAAGATAATAACTTGAGAAATATCTTAGTGTTTTTTCTTTGTTTCATCCATAAAATAGTCAGTCACTAAAACTGTTTTAGTGGTTACAAACATTCTTCAAAATGTGTGTTCTGCAAAAGAAAGAATGACAGGTTTGGAACAACATGAGGGTGAGTAGTAAATGACAGAATTTTCCTTTTGGGTCAACTATCCCTTTAAGCCCCACCTTGAGTAACTCCATCAGCCTTTATCTTAATGGAGTCTAAAGGCCCATATCTCAAAGTTAACAAAGGCTTGTGTGCGAGATGGTGATCCCAACACCTCGCCGCTTCCTATTCGCCATCAAGGTCTCTGCAAGCCACCCCCCATTAAATTTAAATAAAATTTAAAAAGTGGGCAGTATGGAGAAACTATTTGGACAACTGGAAGGTATTAAGGCTTGATTTTATACTCAGGCTATGTCCTCAGGGTTTTTCCAACCAAAGGTTTTTCTAGTCTTGATTGATATATTGCAGACGGACTTTAAAATCCAGCTTCTGTTGGATCGGTCAACAGGAAAGCAGACGATAAAGGGACATTAAAATGTTGGAAACGGTGTTTGACGCTCCTTGGACGAGTTTGTGCAGCGTGGTTACGCAAGCAACAGGTTTGATGTCACAAGCGCCTTGCCAGAGAGGCGTACAAAAGCTCTGAACATGAATAGCGACATGTGAATAGGGACAGTTGTAGGGATTAATGAAAATAAATAATCAGCATTTATGACAGACCACAGTTGCCCTAAGCTTTTGAGAGAAAAGCAGCCACTGGTTAACAACAACACAAGCCAGTTGTTTGGGGTTAATGCTGTTGTTGTCAATAAGTTGATTATTTTAAAAAAAGTTATCGTCTGCAAAAGTGATTTAACCACTTCTGCTACTAGTTAGATAAATGTTAATACCAATTTGCCAGTGTAATGCAAAATTAATGAGTTATTGAATGGTGCTTTGTGCTAATCAGAAGTTTCCTGCAGTCGCACAATTGGTATCTGAAACAAAAGATAAAATCAAAATTGAGACCATACTTTCCTAATACAAGTTATGATAATTCATTTGTGAAACATTCCTATTTCGCCAGCATGATAATATGGTAACATATCACACAATTAACATTTATTTAAATTAAAAGTTCTTCTTTTGGCAAAATTACATTTTCTTTATAGCCTAAACAGAGGCTTTACTCCCTTTAAACTTATTGTCAATGTTTCATTTTTGAAAACACTCTTATCGGAATATTTTTTTGTACCTTTATAAAGGGCATTTTCCCCCTAATTTTATTTAATGTATGCTCTAAATTTCATTTAGAATTCTTACATTTTATCAATACATTCAATTAAAATAATAAGACACTAGGCTGTTACCAATCAAATTAAATAATTTACATTGAAAAATTATAACTGTATTAAATGAGATTATTTTGAATATACAAGGAATGTTGAAAAGAATGATACTTTGAAACTAAACCGCCAGTAGGAGGGGGCAGGCGGCCGTCTAAATGAGCGAGTCATTGAGTCATTAATGTAAACGATTCGTTCAAACGGCTGATTGATTCAGAATGAGACGGTTTAATAATGGCCAATTGAATCTTTGACACAAGCGATTCGTTCAAAACACTGAATGATTCAGTAATGAATCATGGATGAGAGTTGCTGTGAGACGCGATATGGTTCTGTTGTTTGGAACTATTTTCGCTGCTAAAACAGAACAAAAACAGTCTAAAAATGTAAGTAACTTAATTTTAACTATTTGTTTATTGAACTGTTATGAAATTAATATCTCGGTTTCAATCATGATGGCATTCAGGAAAACAGCACTCTGGTCGTGTGTAGCCTATATGTTTCTTAACTATAATTAATGTTATAAATAACCGCGCGAGACTCAACAGCGCAACTTTGTTACAGTCCGTACATTAGGTACCATGATGGGAGTTCCGTGTCTTTATTACACTCATTTAGCTGTCATCCACCCTCGATTGAATGGAATGTTTTTATTACTCGGCCCGCTCGACCCACGGATTATGATCCTTGCAGCACTTTCGGCAAACTACACGGTTAGAGAATGGACACAAGCGGGAATCGCGACAGAACTGTCACGGTGGATAAAGTGTATATGAGCACGTGACTGTCTGTCCGAGTTTTGTCGAGAGGCGGAGGCGGCACGAAATTTGACGGAGGCGGCCGCCTCATAATTGTCTATGCAGGAAAAACCCTGCAAACCCTCTTATTTTCAGTCTATTCCCTCCAACCACCTGTCAAATAGAGTCCACTCTTTGCCAATTTTCTCATTGAACATCCAGTTTTACTCAGAAATATGTCACATTAGCTTTCCACTGAAATCGCTTTAAGCATTTTAATGGTATAGGCCACGGACTAAAGCACTCACGCAGACCAGGTCAAATTACTCAGCAGTAGGTTAGACAGTCCTTGAGGCAGAACATCAACAGATCTAGGCCTACCTGCCCAATCATTCCCATCTAAAGCCTGATCTTGTGTAATGAATGTTTCACGGTCCTATCAGACAAAGAACGATTATGCCAACAACCCTTGGAAGCCTTCTCGTCTTCATAAAGTTATCTGTGGTTGTATTTGTCTCCATTTATTTCAAATAAAGCCCAATAAAGTATCTAACGTACCAGGCCCAACAAAAAATTTACAAATCGGATCATATATCAATGCAAAACAGATAGCTTGTGACTTCTGTTGATGCTTTCGTGTGTGACAACCATCTTTTAAACCTGACAAGGGAGCTGACTTTGTGAAATTGACAAAACGGGTATATTTGCAGCGTTGAAAGATGCAGTAAAGGTGTTAAAGATAATACTGGGCAGTAAAATATTTCCCTTTGAAAATGATATGATTGTGATCTCAAACATACGAACAGATAAAACCTCAGTGACTGTTTAGGCGGTAAAGAGATACATTACACTAAAACCAAGCACCCAAAAAGACATCTTTAAAAGTGATGTCAGGTTTGTAGAAAAATGTTGAAGACTTTTTACATTTGCTGCATGTTTCCAACAAATATAATATCTTCAAAAAATATATATCTGGAGTTATATGTCAGATAACCATAAAATAGCTTCTGCCACTGATCTACCATCTTAGTTAAACTTAACATATGGTCATTTTGACGAAAATGTGACCAAATAAAATGTGAAAAATAACTTAATTGCATCAATGCCACATGACCAAACTGCAAAATTTATGAAAAGTATATCTGAAGGTAACACCTTTCAGAGATATAGATAACTGAAATTTTAAACTTTTAAATATATTTCAATCCTGTTTTCTCCTAAACATTAACTTTCTGAACACAGCCATGGATATATTGAATTATTATAAGCTTTATCATTTGTTTTTTCTTGTTCACTAGTCCAATAATATTTAAATGTGACTTCAAGGGACATAATTACTTCCCAGCAAATGCACAACTGAACATGTTTGTTGCTTCATGACTTTGACTCATATCAGCAGGCCTCCCAAAACTGTCTGTCAGAGTTTCCAAACTTATGACAGTACTAGCAAGTCATAACCTGGCAGTTCACAACCAGACCGGCGACTACTTATAACTAATACCTTGTTATGATTTTAATACGAAGGAAAAACCTCCGTTAGTACTTACAAGTAATTTAAAGAAGTATGTAACTGGTCATTTGTTATTCTGTGACTTTTGAGTCAGTTTCTTTCCTGGACAACTTCAGTCACGGGTGTTAAAGAACTTAAAGCGTGTTAGTTTGAAGAGAATGTGGTTTAAACTAGTTATTTCGTTCGGACGGGACAGTTTGTGTACTTACAGATGCACAGTGCTCTTAGGCAAGTCTTGAGGGACATCGGTCATGCCCAAACGACTGCAGTCGGTCGTATCAAGCGTACACGTACAGTTTTGAGGACACGGTGCGCCATAATTGATTAGCAGTTCCAGCGTCAAAAGCCAATAAAACACATGATATGAAAGTGATCCCATCTGTCCCAGCCACGCCGCCATTTTGTATCCAGTTGTCTCAGCGCTTAACCACTGATCTCTCTCTCTCTCTCTCTCTCTCTCATTCACAAAAGGACAGCTTGGGCTTATTGAGTTTCTCAGAGTTCGAATAATTCGCCTTCATTAAGTTGTTTGTTTACCCAACGGTAATATCACATTATACTGCGTTGTTTTTGGGCAATGCATCAGTCCTGGACTTGAAAACGGTCCCGAGTAAAATTTTATCTCCCCTGCTGCACCACGTAAGTAAATCAAAGGTGAATCACGACGAGGCAATAGAAGAAACTTGTCCAGAAGCCAAAACTAAATGCAGTTGTCCTTAAAAGGTTGAAAAGTGGGTCTGGATGGGAGATAGACAGGCGCTTTGTTTTGGCAAGAGAGATCCACTGGATCAAATGTAGTTTGAGGAGTTTAATCGGCAATGGTGTTTCAAAAGTTCTTATAATGGTTCGATCCAAAGCGATTCATTATGATGAAAAGTAAAAACATGGTAGATCGTGTCCATTAACTCCATACGAGCGTGGTGAAAGAAAATCTGGGATCATCGGCGCTTTAAAAAAAACTTTTCCTCAGGGAAAACCGCTCTCTTTAAAAAGTTTGAGGCTCTCGCTTCTTCGCGGATTTGATATAAAGTTTCCGAACAGCGAATGCAGGATTTTGGATCACGGCAATGAATTATAATAAACCACGTTTGAAGCGTAACAGTTCCAGTAAATCCGTCCGACTGTTGTGAAGTTTGCTGCTCTCGTTCGTTCGTTCGTTCACTCTCTCTCCTGCTCGCGGTTAAAGGAACTGGGAAGCTTTTATCTTGATCTCGTTGTACGGTCCGAAAACTCCGATAATTCACAAATTCAGTTCGCACTTCTGAACGCTTCCACCGCTTGTTTTCCCCCTCCCGGACTTTACTTTCTTTTTACACGTTCTTTCGTCCCACGTTGGATACATAAGAAGTGATAAAGATTCCCTCATTTTGCTTCCCGATTGGTGCTTGGAGGATGATTGACGGCCGAGCTCTGGATCTCATTGGCTGCTTTGGAGCGCTCAGGCGCCACGATTTTGGACGTGCCAGGGCCCAGCTGTCAGTCACCTCGCGTTAGCCCCGCCCATCTTTCCCACCCAGAGTGCGAAACTGCACCGCCTTCTTTCATTCTCATCTCATCTTAAAGGGACAATGTTCAAGGCGATATGTCTTTTAATGTAATATAATGTAATGATAATATTATATAGAATGTAAATCATGAGTCTGACACTTTTGTCTTGATATATTTATGATTTAATAGTTTACATTTAAAATACTTTATTTTTTCTTGAAGCTATAGGCTAATTATGTAAAACCTACTTTATCACATAAAACTTTGTACTATTTCATGTTGAATTTCTTGTCAAATAGGCATCAATGAAGTTACCTCAGCCAAAAGTTACCTCAGCTATATAGTGACAAAATAAATAGGGCTTTCTTTAATGTAATATGTCAATATCCCTAGATTGCTGATAAATATATCTATTCAAATAAGTGATTCTACATTTTGTCCTCTTTAACCTAAATGGTATTTGACAGGTATTTTGTCTTTCTATTCTGAGGGAGCTCTTGACATTGTTTTACATGATTTATCTGTCAGTGTGTTGACTGTAAATCATTTGCTTTACAAATAACTTGTGACAAGTGTCAAGAGACCATAAAGAGACACAGGTTAGGGCTTTGAGGGTATCAATAGCGTAAGTGCACTTGGAAAAACCTCAATACTCATATATTTCAATTCTAAAAAAGAGAAAGCCAACACTAATTTACAATTATATTGAATTGCATTGATACCTACTCACATTACAGTGAGTAGAGCTAGTGTCGTTTGTTTGTATCGATTTTATGGGACATAACTATGAATTCTCTGCAATAATTTGATTCAAATAATTAGTCCAAACTACTGGACCCTTTCATTCATCCAACATCACACCTTATAATTCCACCAAACGCTATCTCTGGGATCTTTTGGATCAGTTATAGTGGTGAGAAAGTGTGCCAGTCAACTAATGTGTGTATCAGATGAGAGATCCTTACCTCTCTTTCTTGTTCACTCCCTATCCAGTGCTCATCCACAGCTGGAAAAAGATAAAAGAACTTGTGGTTTTGCACAGATGGTGCAACACATAAAGACATTGGATTTGGTGCTTCACAGAAAGAGAGAGAACGTGAAGTAGGCCTGGACCAGTTTTCCAACGGTAGAAAATTCAAGGTTGGAAAGGATGCCGTTCCATCTGTGTGAGCTTGGTTTTGTGTGTTTTTGTCAATGTGTCTATGCGTGTTGCCAATTTATCACGCTGGCCGTGCAGGAATCTTCAAAGATAACGAGGACATCTGCTCAAGCTATTCGTCAACAATAAAACAGAGACGCGTGAAATGAAGCCAGCACGTTTGTGCTATCTCTGGATGTTTAACGGGTGTGCACTATAGCGAGGAAATGCCTGGGTTAATAGGAAGCAGAGACACTTGCAACGTCTCATCATATCTCTCAGGCCTGGCTAAAAAGTCAGAATCGCTAAACCAGAAGGAGAAAACGCAGTCTCCGTTTCAGATGAGGCATGAAGAAAGTTTCATGCACTGGTCCAAGTGTGCTGTAATTTAATGAGTATATTAAGCATTTTAGATAATTGTGGTTTCTTTTACTGTCTTGCATCCCTTTTACTGTCTATGGTTGCATCTCACCTTCAATGGCTGGGAATTCCTAGCAGTGCCGGCTAAAAAAAAAGAATATTACACTGACAGCATTTACATCATCAAAGTAATAAGTCATTCATTTTTAAAGACATGCACTGTAAAATGTCTTGATGATCAATAAGTTGAATGATCAATAAGTTATGACAACATTTGTCAATATTCATCAAGTTAAGTTGAGCAGTTTTCATCTTTAAGTTATACGAGATTCATCTTATTTAAGTCAGTTTAATGTAATTTAAGTTGAAATGACTTAAACATCAAACAAGTTGATTGTACTTAAACATTTAAGCCAGCAACTTTTTTTTACAGTGTAGGTGACAACATGGGCTCAACAAAGTTATTCTAGTAACATTAATATAACTTATTGTTTGTTTATTAATGTTCTCAAAACGTTAGCACAAAAAAAATTATACATTGTTCATGGAATGTTTTTGCCTGAAATGTTTTAGTTGGATGTTTTTTTAATGTAAATTGTTTCAAAATGTTCAGAGAACATTCAAAAGTAACGTTAATGTTTCGCAAAACGATAAAATGAAATGTTCCTTTTACGTTCGCATAACCAAGAAAAAACGTTTTTAAAAACTGGACGTTTTGAATGTTCAGAGAACATTTAGAAATTATAACTTAAAGGGAACGTTAGCAAAACGTGTCCAAAGGAAAGAGAAAATCTAGTTTAAATTCTTAGTCAAATTCTTAGAAATGTTCTCTTTGTATTCATGCTGGTTTCATTTAAAAATGTAATACCATTTAAAAAAAAAAAAAAAAACATTACATTACATGACCATCAAGTAAAAAAAAACACATATTATTGTCTATCATATCCCTGTCATTAATTAAAAACACGTTTTAAATACACCTTTCAAGGTTTTTATTAAAATGTTTTAACAAATTACAAATACAAAAATTATTCATATATAACAATTCGTATAATAATACTAATAATATCATTAAGATTATGAGTCACACTATTTGATCTGTCATGTCATAAAAATATAAATAAATCTGATATTTTAAATGTTTTTTTTTTCTGTGCTCTAGTTTTCTCCATATTATCAGTGAAGCCGTTTTGTTAATTTTTCTAAGAACTAATAATAAAAGATATACTTTTTTTCATTCTTTTGATGTGGCTTTTTTTTATGATAGGGATAGGGAATTGCTGTTGAATTGCTGAATGAATTGCATTTTTGAATAATTTATTAGAAAGAAAAATGTAGTCAATCTAGTTGGAACCCTGAGACCCTGCAACCTCCAGCGATTTAAACGTTGTCCATCTGAGCGTCCCTTCAGAAACACTGTCTTTATCTCAGGTGTGGCATGAGTCAAGCAGACCTTTGCACAGCCTCTCTGCAGGTGTCCAAACAAGAAGATTGTTTTTTTTTACTGTGTGTACACTAACATTTACATTCCTCACTGTTGTTTGTTTAATAAAGTGAGTGGATCTCGCCCACTTCTGCCAAGTTCCTTTCATTTCCCAGAGCTCGACGCTTACCAGCCAAAACCGTGCGTGTTGAAAGACGTCTCCTCCTTGACCCGTTCTTGAGTGTTGCCCATCACTGTATGTCATCCCCGGAGAAGGCATACCTTGTTGCAACAGCCTTGTGTTAACAGCTTGCTTCTCTTAAAATGTTTAAGTCACCTTTATTTATATAGCGCTTTTTACAATACAATTGTTTCAAAGCAACTTTACAGAGATAATAGGAAAATACTATTGTTAAATATAAAATTAAATGTCCCCAACTAAGCCAAAAGCCAATGTCGACAGGCCAAGAAAAGCGAAGAAGGCGACAGTTGTGTTAACAGCTTGCTTCTCTTGAAGTGTTTACCTGGGCAACGTCTCCCTGGTGTTTATACGTCTCAATCAGCACACAAATTCAGGTGTGATGTAGCCTATAGATGCTGCCTCCCATATGCTGGCAGGGTGGAGAATACAAATCCTGCACAAACGCCGTGAAGCTCTTGTTTATTTGAGCAGGAGTGTTTTAATAGGGCCAAGTACAGAATATGTGATAAAAGAAGCAATGGTCTGGAACGGGCTTTTTGTGTGGCGCAGGGCAGGAATGCAGCGTGTGAAAGGTGACTTCTGTATGGGCTAGCTTAAGAGGTGATGCATCTTTTGTTTAGGAGGATTCTTTTGTTTCGCTTATAAAATCGGACAGGGTGAAATCTAGTTATTTTTAGTATTTTTAAAATATGGTCATATTTGTGCAGATAATCTAAAATAATATTTTAATTGAAATATTATGCTAAATATTTTCAAATAATTAAAATATATTTAAATGATCTTTTAATTTAATTAGAAAATAATACAATATTTTAATAAATTGTTAAAACACCTAGGTGAACTATAGCTTTCTCCTTCATGTAAATGCACAGTCAAGGAAATTGAGGATAAAATGTAATTTACGAAGCATATTGGAAGAAAAAGAGTCTAACATGACACATATGGGTTGATGAAAAAACCTTAAACCTTACACCGTGTGTACATAATCTTATCAAGCTGGTAAATCTTCAGAAACGCCAGTACGTATATTAAATTACGTCTGTTGAACATGGAAGCCCAGCTGGGGAAATTCAATTTATTTAAAGTTACATGATCCTCATTCCCATCCACCACAAATGAGCGCATGGCCCATGCTCGGGGCACAGATTTATGGGTAATTTATCAACGTCATTACATTATCTTAAGTGGCTGATGAGCTGTGGGGAAGTGGTCATTATGTCTTTGCAGGGGGGAGGGGTAATGGTGAACAGGGGCACACTGATTTACTTAGAAGAGAGTCTCTAGAGATAAAACTGATAAAGTGGCCCGCTGGGGATTGAAATGTAGGCAAATTCAGACCTCACTTAAATAGGCAAACTTGTTTAGCTGCTCTCACAGTATTTGATTCACAGACAACAGTCCACAAAAAAACGTATTTTCAGATTTCTAGTTCTGTCATGAAACTAGATGTCGCAGACTGATGGTTCCTTAATGCAACCTGATGACATTTACATTGTTTACTATGGCACAAGCTGATTGGTTCAGGGGCGTCGCACCCGTGGGGGATGTGGGTGTTTTAACACCCACACTTTTCCCAGTGAGAAGTGAGAGGGTTCAACACCCACACTTTTTCTGCAGTTTTTCCGCAGTTTTGCACAAACGCTTTACTACAGTCGCTCTTCCGTTTCTCTGGCCGCTCTGGCTGCTCTGTGTGTGCGCTCGCTGCGGATCCTCCTCTCCCCCGCCCTCTCGAACACGACACCGGCTTCGAGTAGTGTGACCGGCTGATGATTGGCTGTTCTGCCTTAAGTCCCGCCTCTCTTGGTGTGTTAGAGATTTATCTGTCAGCTCGTGCTGAGGAGGCGGGAACTTATGGTTATGTCTCCCTTTTCCAGGTACTTTGAATGACTTTCAAGGTTTTTTAATAAGCTTGATATGGGTTTGGGAGGATGTAATGTTTATGTTTTGTTGACATGTCGAGTTTTTTCGGTATTATATTTCGTTTTTTAGACTAAACAGCAAAAGACTTTAATTAGGCTGTTTGCGCACTTTGCTAACGCGATCAGCATCAGCAAAATAAAAGCTCAAGGGTTTATTTCTTGCAAGTGAAGAAATTAGGACAAAAGTATTGTAATTTTCTTATTCTATAGCGTAATATAAAATATACTTTTTATATATTTTTTTTCATTTATACAGTAGCATACATTTAGTAATTTTTTATAGGCTATAAGGATTTTCCATCATAGGAATAATTATATAAATCATTATTATAGCCTATTATTATAATAAATGTTTGGCATTCTAAAACACCAGTGATAATGTAATGTAGACTGAGACTCTATCATAACTAAAAAGATGTTTGCGCCCTCTTTAGGTACAAGTCAATGCTTTTTCTTTGTTCAGTGTGCACAGTTCATGGGTTAAAGCCAGTTGAAGCTCTTAAATTTGAGCTCTCAAAGTGCACCAGATTGATGCATTTAACCTTAAAATTTACAAAATTTTCTTTCGGGGGAGCATGCCCCCGAACCCCCCTAGAACGACAGAGGTCTACACAACATAGTTTTACAGCCCTGACCACATCCATCCCCCACACTTTAGATAAGCTTGCTACGCCCCTGGATTGGTTCCTGTCACATCTGCAGCCAATGATGAACTTGCTGCTCAACATTTAAATAGCTAGTTAGCGTTTACTATAAAAGTTTGCAGCGTGCTTGGGAGTTCCTCTGAACCCCTCACCTTCCCCAGCTCCACCTGTATAGATCTACTATGGGTAATTTTATTTGTGCAACAGCAGTAAATTCAGCATATCAGTGTTCGTATTGGCAAATTATTAAAAATAATCAACAGCAGAAGCAATATAAGCAGCAGCAGCGTAGCAGATCTTTTCCGCCAATACCATACATACATTACATTGACATTGATCCATTTGATGTAGGGTGTCGTGGGGATTCGTAAACGACATTGGCCTTATCATTGGAGAATCTATCATTTTATTTAGTGTGTCATGATTGATTACATATACTGTGAGTCTGCTATATGCTTCATGACAGAAAGACTAGTACGTTTAAGTTTTTTCCGTTCTTCCGTGACGGGTTCGCGTGACATTGACCAATAGGAGCACAGAAGCCCTTCCGTACACCTTCAAACATGCAGAAACAAAAGAGAGACGATGGTATTGGTGCAATGGAGGAAAGAAGCGTGGAGCTATGGCAGTACTCCTGCCTTTATGATATTTCTTCGATGGACCATGAGAAAGTGAAAAAAGATAAATGATAGTGGAGGCGCTTCAGCAACCCAGTGAGTGGGCTACGTTTATTTTTACTACTGGCTAAAAATAAAAAATATATATGTTTACCTCAAGTTCTCTTTTGAGGATTTTATACTGTTCACTGTCAGGTTTTCAATGTTTTGACTGCTTTTCTGACAAGATATCCAGTGCAAAACCCAGCATAACATGGAAAGGATTGACCGGCACATTTTTAGAAATTTCCTATTTTGTGTTCCATAAAGAAAGAAAGTCCTACAGGGTTGAAACAACGTGATGGTGAGTAAGTAAGTAATGACCAAATTTTCTTTTTTTGTTTAAACTATTCCTTTAAGATTGAACTAAGAAAACCCCACCAGGAATATAACCCTATTCAAATGACCTAGAACACCATGTTTTTTGTTTTCTTCCTCTTCCTCCTGCTCTTTCTTCTCGTCCTTTATTAGGCACAATAAAGGAGGGAAGGTGAGAGAAAGAACGAAGACGGAGATGAGAAGTGGGGCCAAAGCCCTTTAGAGGTCTGAAACCCACGCATGCCCAGCAATCCCAATCCCTGCGTTCAGCAGCTGCAGCTGTGAAACCTTTCTTTCTCGTCCTTTTTCTCCTCTCTCTCTCTCTTTCTTTTCCCAGACCTGAATAGAGCTGCGCTGAATAGATTGGGCCAGGTCGACTGAATAGTCGTACCAGAGGGAGGGGTGGGAGTGGAACCCAAATGAACCGGAACCCCTACAGAGAGCTCTGCTCCTGGCGAAGGCTATGATAGGGAGGAGGAGGGAGCTGCGTTTAATCGCTCATAATAGAAATTAGCATGGTGTAATGAACCCGTTTCAAAAGTCCATTATTTGCGCAGTTCAAAGAGAGGGGTGACTTTGTAGTTGGAATCCGTGAGAGCAAGCCAAATATCAAAAGGAAAGCATTTGTCAAAACTTCGTACAACTTTGTCAAAGCAAACAGCAAACATTTTCTGTTTCTTTTTGCTCAGGAAAGAACATGTGCATTAATCTAGTTCAGGTCAAGGAAAGAAATCAAGTTTTTTAAGTTCTGTGTACACAAAGCAAAGTGTCACTCGGTTACTGACTAAGGAGAACATTGCTAAAGCAATCGCATCGCACTGGCATGTACATCCGACATGATTCTACATATTTATTTAGCAATCAATCAAGTTGCACAAAGCATATTTTAAGTTTGAGCTGTACGTTTTTTGTCTCTCATCCAAGCAGAACTGTGATGACGCCACATGTGCGTAAAGAAATCAGTTTTGTTTATGATTCTTTTAACCTTTTGACCCCGTTTACACCTGGCAATCAGATCAGTTGTGAGCTGAAACATATTGCTCTTTACACCTGGTATTACATGCGACCAAATTGGGACAGCTTGTGAATTAATTTTGTGGGGAGGGTCTCAGTTTTTGTGACTCCAATGTTTTTGTGACCCCAATAACATTCATCAGGTAAAATTGCATTTTACATTTATGCAATTTTGCTGACTCTTTTAGTCCATTCAAATCATGCATTCATACAGTTTGGGAATGACATGAGCAGAGCCATCCTTAGGGTGGTGCAGTGAGTAAAATCCCCGGTATACATTTTTCGAGTTATACTCCGTCTCACGCTCGAGAGTGCGAGCCTTTCAACGTATACTCCTTTAGCAGTGTGCTTGGAAAGACGCATTCGGATGTGTGCACTATCTAGTGGACTTTGTTTCAAGTGCTCATGTTATTCGCACATGCGCTGTTGTAAAATTGGGCCATGGACATCCGCGAACCCTCCTGATGATGATAATTACTTCACACGGACAGTGAACGGACTGCCTTGGACCGCGGTATACTTTGGACTCAAATTACGCTAGAACTTAAAAGCATGATGAGTTGAAAGTTCTGTGGGTGATTTACTGACAATGCGCACATTAAAGAACACAGATGCAGTTTGATCATTTCCATAATGACCAATGCAATCTACATAGAACAGCACATATTAACATCTGGTTTAAGACATGCTAAGACATGAGAGTTAAATAATGGTGCAAATACAATAAAAATTGACTAGCGCAAACCTTAGTAAATCACATTGCGTGACTCATTTAAGTACTCTCCTCCCATAATTTTGCATCTGAAAGGGAAACTCCTACAAATGCATATCTGCAATAAGGTCAGCCGCAAAAATAACTGCCCACGACTTAAATTTAAGTCGTGGGCACGAGTAAATCCTAGTAAATCCTTACACTCGTTTTTTAATGACAAAAGAGAGTTTGTGGTGGCGCAAGCTGCTAGTAAATCTAGCCCCTAAATCTATGAAAAGATCCCTTTTAAAAAGCCTTTTTTTTAAAGCAGTCATTTAAATGTAAAACTTTCATAAAAATAAGCACAAATAAACAAATTTACAAAAAATCTAAAAGGTAAATTATAAAATTTTAAAACTAAAAGTTATTAAATAAATAAATGAATAAACAAACAGTTCTTGTATCTTTTCAAGGAGTCATTATTTTCAATTAAAGATCTCAATGCAGGAGTGAAAGATATTTCCCAGAGTGCACTGCCTGTCCGAATGCTTGACCTCTCCACCTCATAATCACCCTACCTCAGACAAAACAACACGTTTTGCCCTCCCATTTCCAGCAAACTGATCTGAGACCTGTTACCCTGTTGATACCAGCGATCTGGTAAAACACTCTCAATAGTGGTGATTTTGCCATTGATTGCTGCAGCTGCACAGCTTATGGCCGTTCACCCCTGAGGCTCCTGTTAGAGATAATGGGATAATGGTTGCCACCTTCTCAACCCTCGTGGCCCACAGCGGTGTCAGATACTGCACGGATCACAAACATTTGCTGAAAATTGGTAGGGATTATGTGTAGGTGTGTTTGGAATTTTTTTATGAGAATGCACATTCATTTTTAAATTTACAGAAGCGTTTTCTTACTGTCCATAAAGATTTAATTATATTATTTAATTATAAAGGAAAATAATTTTTAATTTATATTTTCAGATATATATATTTCAATCATGACAACTCAGAATAGTTTTACTAACATGTTATCGAATATAGCAATGTTAATGTATTGGTTTTGACTGACTAGATCTGCTATGCTGCTGTTCATTATTTGCTGCTGCAGAGCAAGTATGGACATAGATATACAGATATTGGTTCAGATATGCTGTATCCTGTAAGATATGCTGCTGCTGCATAAATAGACTTACAAAAATCCTGTAGCAGGTGGAGCAGGGGGATGAGGGTTTCAGAGGAACTCTGATACAGCTCTGCAGGAACAGCCTACAGCAAACAATGAACCAGATTATTTAAATTATGTCACGCGTTTTTTAGGCCAACATTTTTTTTTTGTCACATACAGCAAACATCTCCTCACTCTTCGCTAGCTGCCTGTCCCCTGAACACACTGTAAAAAGACGCGGCCTCTGCAGACACCCCAGGCTCCTCAAACCGCAACAAAAACAAACTGTAGCAACCCGCACCATGCACGAAACATAACAAACTGTTCCAGCCAATAACCGACAAGAAGGATTTGGGGGTGGGTTTGGGGGTTTAGTGCGTGGATGAGAGGAGGAGGGAGGGTCTAGCTAGCCTCTGTTTTGTTTGACAATACTTTAAACGTCAACAAGAAGTGACGTCACCCGACATCACTTAGGCCCCATTTACACTGCATGGTTCAAGTGACCCAAATCCGATTTTTTCCTCTCATGTGGCACAGATCGGATATGACCCATGAACGTGTAAGCAGGAAAAAAACGCATGGATTCCGATTTTCTCAGATCGGATCCAGGCCTCACTCATATGTGGTAATAAATCGGATATGAATCGGATATGTGCATTTGCGTGTGCCATGTAAGCAGACAAATCGGATATTCCCCAGTAAATGCGAGTCGTACGTCATTAAAAAAGTGACGTCAACTCAGGGGGACATCACCAACTGCGCGATCA